>CAKNXH010053401.1:0-22975 GCA_932178445.1 Andricus quercusramuli | reverse complement strand
GTCGTTTTACGAATGCTACCTGTGAATACTATTCTTTATGTTATTGAGAACGCCAGACCTTATACTCTCACTGCAAAATCCAACTTTTTTTATTGATAATTATCGAGTCTGGCAGTATGTTATCCCCAAGCTATCGGTCTGGCGATTGAATAATAATAAACTTGGGGCATCAATAATCGATACTAGAAGAAAATTGGCTCTTATACTATCACTGCAAATTTCCGATTTTTTCACCTGGCTCAGGTGTCCAAACGCCCCAGGCAGGACGTCTGGCATTTACGGGTTTCGAAAGAAGGGTCATTTCCCAGACATATAAGCGAAAAACTAGGACTTATACTCTCACTTCACGAAAAACGTCACCAGCTCTTGGACTAACAAGGGTAAACTAAATATTGAGCGGAACCGAGGAATACATTCTTCCGTCACGCGTAAAAATAATGTTTTCCCTGTTGACTTACTTTAAACGTTTCCTGTACGTGAGGCCAGAGATACCATATTTCTGTAAAATGTCTTGTTTTGAGGTTCCTGCTTTCACTTGACCTGCAAGCTCATATTCATCTTTGAACGACAAACGTACTCTTCTTTTCCTTCGATATTTTAAAAAATCGTAACAAATCTGAAATCGAGACTCCTCGCTAAACACTGAAAACGAACTGACGCACATGCTGACAGCTGATGCAATTATCCGCTGAGGTTACTGCCCGCTTTTATCGCTCCGCTACTGGTGGTCACGCATCGTCTCTCAGCCCCGTGAGATGCGAAACTGTGTGGGTCAGCAGTTCTAGGAATTCGTGAACCGGGGGTCCTTCAATCGGGAGTTGAGTGTATAAGAACCTATGTGAAACCCCACAGTTATATCCCATCATATCTCAGATCGTATTTGAGACAGGAATTCATATAGGATCCCGTACAGAAGATTTGAATTCAAACCATCCACTGTCTGTTGTCAAGCCCCTCTCAAACAGTCCGCTTTTTCTTCAACGCTAACTCCTCGTTTTACTATACTAGTCTATGAAGCCCCAACTTACCGTATGTGAAATTATCTCTTATGCTCCTAAACTTACACAGGAGCATCAAAAATAGTACTTTGTTTCTATTATATTACAATAAAATGTTCATAATTTCACATACTACTTAGATATATGAATTATTATTTATCAAAAACTTCATTATACCCCTTGAAAATGTATAAGTGTTTCTAATTTTGTAACACTTGTAGCCAAATAATCATTTTAAAAAACTAGAAGGAAAATACCATCCTTAATCCTCCATCTACAATACAGCAACGTCTACGGTATTTAACTTACAACCGTTTTTAGCCTGTATAAGGCCATAAGCCCTACCCTTAGACTTTTTTTTCAAGTATATTTATCACGAGAGAAGAATCATGTGCTAAAATCGTACTTAAATAACTAAGAAACATTTTGCAATATTTAAAAAGCAGATAATTTTTTATTTAAAATTAATTTAAAAGTGGGGCCCTCTTACGAAGTCTCTATGATGGACCGCTTTTTCAATCTATTTAATAAGTTTAATTACATTAGGGTTTTTATTTCGCTCGATAGTTTCAAATATTAATAAGACTCGTTCTCATGATATAATCTACACTATACCAAACAAAAAGTTAATTTTGAAAAACTATCGCAAGAAATCATCAGGTCTTTCAAATGACTTTGACTTTAAAAAAAATTATTTTCATCTACTCGAAACTATAACAATGTTAGAAGTAAATTTCTTAAACATAGAAGACACAAATGTAATATTTACACTTTCTCAGATGGAGGCGCTAAAGATCGATGTAATTTCGTAACAGCAGTTTGCACTATCTGTCTAAGCGTGTCGTCCTCTTTACTAGTTACTTCGAGGTTTATCAAATCGATGTACGCCTTCTTCCCATCTACTGTTACATAAAGTTTTTCACCTTTAAAAATTTTAGGCACAGAATCTTCGCCAAACATTTCTTGAAGTAATTCTATAAGACATTCCTTGAAGTGCATTCTGTCCATTTTCGTTGGCGCAGGTAAACTTTTTGGAAGCTGTTCCATCATTTCAGTTTGCAGTAAGGCAGTAAGTACAGAATCTGCGTACATATCATTGACAGGTGTTGCGATCCACTCCAAAGTGACTATTTTCCCCTCGATTGTAACATCAATGCTCTTAAAGACCCGCAGCTTCTTGTCGTCGAGAAGCTCCAGGTTCCCAGATATCTGAGCAAGTAAATGCCTCAGCAGTGGCAAGGAAGCAGAGAAGTGAACGCTTTGTCTCTGTATAACTTGGCTCATACTCATATCAGTATACTTGGACAAGTCGCAGGGAGCTAACATGTGATAATTAAAGTTTCTCTTGACCAGTACACCAGACAACTTCTGTCCTGCCTTGGGAGTCTCCATGGCTAAAGTTCCCATAACTTTGGAAGTTTTTTCGCCTCTGAAGTATAACTCGACAGCCACAGTGTTTCTAGGATTATGAATCTCCATGACTGTACTTGGATCATCTTCGTATTCCCGTTGTAGTGCAGCTTTCAATCGTCCCATTTCGTTCTGTTCACCGTGCACTAGTATGACATGTGGTGGTTTCAGAATTCGTACAAACTCTGAAGTTTGTTGGTAATCAGTGTGGGCTGAGAATGAAATGTAATCCACTGACATCTTCAAAGGCAACTTTTGTCCGGACATTGTAGTGATTTCCTCAGGCTCAGAGAGGATAGTTTTAGCCAAAGTACCTTCGACACAATAACCAGCAATGATAACCCCATTCTTGGAGTCCGTGCACCATGACTCGAAGAGTTCACGCGAAAGTCCACTCTGCATCATTCCAGGCGATGCCATCACTACGCAAGGACCAATGTCATCAAAGTGATCGATACCTTTTAAATTGGATATGTGTTTAAATACAAACGGGTTGTTTATAGCGATCTGTCTGCGAATCTTGTCATTCATTGCATTCACGTAGGTTTGATACACCGCCATACATTTTTTTGCTAAAGAAGAAGCATAGTAGATGGGTATTTCTTGTAACTCGGGATGCTGACTCCAGTATTCATCTAAAATTAGTAATAATTCCTGCGCTCTGCCAAGAGCAAATACGGGTATCAAACACCGACCACCCCTCGTGACAATTTCATTCACTAAGTTAGTAAACCTTCCTTCGCGATCTTCACGCTTCTCATGAATGTGTGTTCCATAAGTAGATTCTGTTATTAAAACATCTGGATGAACATTCGGAATTTCAGCAGCCATCAAATGCCTATCCTCTTGTCGACTAAAATCTCCAGTATAAAGAATTTTCACTCCAGCTATTTCAATCATGAACATAGCTGCGCCCAGAACATGACCTGCATTGTACGCCCAAAATTTGATTCCAAATACATCTTTTTCTTCGTGAAAATTGATTGTTTCTATTTTATCCATACTCGCTTCTAAATCTGACTCAGTGTACAACATCTGCTCGGTAGCTATATTGCTCACCTAAAAATAAAGTATGTTAATTAATTAAATTTAGTGTCATAATAATTCTTTAATTTAATATATTTTGTCCGCCAACTATAAGACTGGATAAGACATGAGGCATTCTATTACAACTCATTGCACTTCAATTTTACAATCTTAACCTGTCCTCTTGAAACTTACAATTATATGTTCTCTACAGTATCATATGACCATGAATTAATAGAAAGGAGACCAAGCGACAATGTGCGCAAAGATGAAAATGCACCACGAATTTTCGAACATAGTTGAGGGCGAGGGCGTACGTTACACGGTAAATGGGTGCACCTCGATTTGATTGGAATATCTGCGAGATTTTTTATTCAAGGGTTGTTGGCGGATAATTTCAATCATGAATAAACCAGCAATAAAAAGCCTTTCGCAGCTCTCGCAGATATTCCACGCAAATCAAAGCGAACCCCACTAAAATTTAGCGTACGTTCTCCCCATCCAACTATATCCGAAAATGTGGTAACCAATTTATGACACACTGTTTGACCTCCTTACTATTACTTCATGCATATGACCAAACTTTCCTGGCCAAACCACTACCCACTCTAATGTATAGTTAACGAAATATTGAAATTTTAAATCCAGTCATCAGGAAGATTCCTGTTTGGGGTTATGCATTACTTCAATAAATAAATAAATCAAGAAGTGGTACTTCGAACCCCCCAAAAAATATCAAAATAGACCCACTCGTAAACACTCAAATTGAAATGCAAAATCTGACAAACTATGGAATTCAATTTGCCCAAGCAGAAATTTCTATCAAGATGTCAAATTGCACAAATTGTTTCATTGACAATCGTTGTATGCCAGTCGGGGGCTCCGCCCCCCGAACTCGGTCATAGACACACACACACACATAGTCTCACGCAGCGTGTTCCACACAACTTGACACAACTCCCTGCATCGACGTTAGTTCACTAGTACGATCAAGTGAAGCGTGAAGCGCAGATGGCGCTGGGAGTCTTTCCAGTCTATGTTTATATGGCAAGAATAGGAATGATTAGTGAAAAATGAATTTGATTGATACATAAATGAAGACAAAAGACAAAAATATTTGGTAAATATATTAGATATTTGATAAATCTGTAATAATAAAAAGGAATAAAAATTATAAAATTTGTAGGTTAGGAATTTTTAAATGGAAAAATAATATACGTAATTAATAAAAGGTTATTACCTAGAACTAATATGGATTAAAAGTTAAAAGAGCAGTAATAATCTTTTTGGGCAGAGTTATAAAAGTTAAGCAGATAAATAATAATTTTTAAAAAATTTTGATTCGAAACCGGAGCTCCAGCTGCGGCTCCATTTTTGATTACACAAGCACTGACAATTTTCTATTAGGTTGACATCCAGGAAAACCTCAACACCGATAAAAAGGTTTCGGGATGACAATCTTGTCAAAACAAGTTCCTGCGCGCTTGTTTTGATTTGGTTCTACCGGCAGGCAGATACCATGGGGAATCCAGTTACCGGGATTCTCTTTGGGGGTCGTACGACGATAGATTTCAGCCTTGCTTTCGGGCTCGCCGGAGGATTTTTACGTCGGTGTTCGGATGCCTAACGGGGTGGTGATACCGGACGTCGTTTTCCCCTTTGTCTGTCCGCTCAAAGAGTTGAGGGCAAAAATCGTTCTGTTTTGGACGAAGTATCGAGGAGAGAACTTCGATCCTCGAGAAAAGGACCGTAGGAAAAAATAGAACCTTGATCCTCGAGAAAGGACCGTAGGAGAAAAGAGAACCTCGATCCTCGAGAAAGGACCGTAGAAAAAGATAGAACCTTGATCCTCGAGAAAAGGACCGTAGGAAAAAAAGAGAACCTCGATCCTCGAGAAAGGACCGTAGGAAAAAAGAGAACCTCGATCCTCGAGAAAGGACCGTAGAAAAAGAGAGAGAACCTCAATCCTCGAGAGAGGACCGTAGGAAAAGAAAGAGAACCTCGATCCTCGAGAAAGGACCGTAGGAAAAGAGAGAGAACCTCGATCCTCGAGAAAGGTCCGTAGGAAAAGAAAGAGAACCTCGATCCTCGAGAAAGGACCGTAGGAAAAGAGAGAGAACCTCGATCCTCGAGAAAGGACCGTAGGAAAAGAGAGAGAATCTCGATCCTCGAGAAAGGACCGTGGGAAAAAGGTAGAAACCAGATTAGAAAGAGGTTAGGACAAAAAAATTAAGTTCATTATAGTTTTGTCCTTGCAGCTGGTCAATTTTTCAGCTTGGCTTGGCGCTCCCCAGCATCCGAGCGGGAAAGGTCCGGAAAAGAAACAACACTCTGTATTTTCACTTTAGTTACAGTTCTTTATTCAAGTTTTAAACGTTTTGAGTTTAGTCCGTGAAGGACTGAAACTCTAATACCTCAAAAGTAGAAAAAAACCATAAAACTCGCGATCAAAAGTCAAAAGACCATAAAACTCGCAAACGAAAGACAAAAACCATCAAACTCGGGCGCAATATTGGGAAGAAACCGGAAAGAAGGACTTAATCCTCCACGGTTGACAAAGTCATGCGTAACGCGTACGTCGGGCGCGATATTGCGAAGGCTCAACCTGCGTAGTTCGGAAGGTGAGAGGAGCGGAGATCCTCACCTTCCTGCAGACCGATGCTAACTGAACTGCGAGCCTGACCGCTGCCGATCGCTGGGCGATCGCCGCTCGCACGGCGGCTAGACTCCGTACTAGGATAGTCTACCTCAGCGCCACTAGTGGCGTTGCTGGTGCGCGGCAAATATTCAAATACTTGGCATTGTCCATGGTGACGAATGGCCATGAAAATAATTATATATTAAAATACTTTAATATGTCCGCCAAAAAACACAAAGTGTTTTTTTAGCGGACGTCAAGGTACCGCAGAACTGCGATATGTCATCTGGAGGCGAAAAATATTACTAGTCAAAGTGGGTCGGTTTCAAATATTGTATTATTGAAATTGATATTTAAAAAAGGTCAGTTGCAAAGAATTAGAATCTATGAAAAAGTCAATTAATTATTTCGACAAAATAGACTTCCGACAACAACAGTTTATATAATTTTTGTAATTCACACTTTCATGCTTATACATACATGACATATTTTATCAAATTACATGCACAATCGAAATAAGACTGCGACGTGTTTGCACTTTTTCCCCAGTCCAGCTTTGCAACTGTACACTGCATCTTTGACGACACCTTGAAAGCTTATTTGTCCTCTTATTTCATGAGGTTTATCCCTCAAACTTAAAAATTTGCTTACAAAATGCAATTATATATTAATACAAGTTTCGACTTTCGGCTTCTTTATCACAAAATATTACATGTTCAGCATGCAAAATTTCTCCATCAACAAAATGTCTGCAGGAACGTTTAGATTTCATGAACCGACAAATTTTAGTATTATTTATTATCATGTTTCCTTTAAAATTCACAAAACCCAAAAAAACCGGTCTTTCACCTGTCACACGTCCACAAACGACCCACTTTACGGCGGCCACCTTGTTCATGTGACGTCAAGATTACGGATATCAATTAGATGGTGTACAACGTCAGTGAAATTAAGAAAGAAATGGAGATTAAATTCAAAATTTTTAAAAAATTCGGCATAAAAGTTAATTTCACAGTTACCATACACATAGTTAAATAAACCGACGAAGAATTAGAAATAAGAATTATAAATTACTGCAGACGTGAAATTAATGTAAGTAATCTATAATTATCATGCATGGTTCATTAAAAGAGTTCAAATCAGAACTCAAGTTCATGGCTTTAAGGGCATGCTCTCTGGTGATCACGTGACCAAAACAGTCCTCGGTTATGAAACTTTTTTTGGTGTTCACCATGTCCAAACGCAATGATGTATTGCTCTCAAAATTTGGAATATAGAAAATGAGACAATAAATTGCGTTTGTATATTTAGTTTCAGTAACAATTTTGAAAAAAATTGTCCATGTAAAAAATAAATGTGGAAAATTTCATAACCGAGCTTGGTTATGTGATCTCTACTTTACCGGCGTTGAAATGCTCCAAAAATAATAACAGGTTACGTGTGTGCAAATACTTATTTTTTGATTTGCAACGAATGTGCAAGTGTTATTGTTTATATTAATTTTTTGAATGTTCAGACAACTTAGTCCAAAATTTGTGTCAGTTATCAACATACGTGAATCAGAAAATCTGAAATGCATCAAACCAAACATTACCTGCACGTGCTGCAACTCGAATGGCAATATCCTATTCTATCAATTTATAAATGAAATTTCCTTGAAATTATAAACATATTGATGTGTGCAAACGTTCTCTAGTGCTTTTTTATTCAATCGTTCAAATTCTAAACACGATATCTCAATCCGCGTGGACGTAGTGAGCACCAAAAAAAATGAAAATAATTTTACACATTTATTTTTTACATGGACATTTTTTTCAAAATTATTACCATTCACATTCGTTGCACATTCGTTGCAACGTTACCATGCACATTCGTTGCAAATCAAAAAATAAGTATCTGCACACACGTAACCTGTCATTATTGTTGGAGCATTTCAACGTCGGTAAAGTAGAGATCACATAACCAAGCTCGGTTATGAAATTTTCCACATTCATTTTTTACATGGAAAGTTTTTTTCAAAATTATTACTGAAACTAAATATACAAACGCAATTTATTGTCTCATTTTCTATTTTCCAAATTTTGAGAGCAATACATCATTGCGTTTGGACATGGTGAACACCAAAAAAAATTTCATAACCAAGGACTGTTTTGGTCACGTGATCACCAGAGAGCATGCCCTTAACGCCTCTTTTTTAATAAAAACCATCTCAGAAAAGGGCTCGTTCATAAACTACTTAGCCCGTTTTGAGTCATTTTTTTAGTCCCCCCTCCCCCGGGGGGGGGGCGGGGGAGTTGTGGGGGGGGGCCCCCCCCAACATCTACCTAGGTTTTTCATTATATACTCACCCTACTAAATCGATATTTTGCTGAAGAAGGTGTTATTTTATCGTATATATTTACTTTACGTTCAACACAAATCCATATAATTTAATGATAAAAACCAAGTGCCAATTGTGAACGCATTAAATAATTGATTTTATCGTTTCAATAAATATTTTTATAAATTATTTCATAAAAAATAAATTTTTTTCTGAATTGAACATTTGATACTAGCTACACTAGCAACGCCGCACAGTGGACATTTTTTGAAATTCTGTCTGAAAATCGTAGAACTTTGGATGGGAATGACCTAGAGGGATATTTTTTCTGTAATTAAAGAAAAAACCTTTCCGACTATAGAAAAATTATAGAGAAAGTCAAAAAAAAATTGTTACCTTGAAAATCTGTGTTGAAGATGGAATTTTTGGCAAAAAAAATCGTTTATTGAATACCAAAACAGCTAAGATCAAAGTGATCGACAGCAAAGAACTCCCACGGCCAGTAAAATGCTGGTTTGGCTTTCTAGTGTATCCGTGTAACCAACAGCAGTACTTAAAAGGATAGAAAGAGGACATCCTAACGGAAAAACCTCTTCACAGGAAACAATTTGCCTCTCAAAAAGGCAGATCTACCATAGAAGCTTTTTATGCGTTTAGCTCTCCCATTAATAATACAATGCGGAAAGGTGAAGTAGCAATTGCAGCGTTTTTAGGCATAAAAGGGGCCTTTAGTAACACCCCAATTGAATCCATATACGGTTCTGCTGAAACACACGGAGTTAGTGACACGGTAAACAGATGGATGAACTCCCCGCGTTTATACGCAGAACGGTACATCCACAGGGAGAAGTTCTTTCATCCAGAAGCCCTATCTATTGGGCGCTTGTCATTAATGACCTGATACGTGTTTTAAACGAATCGGGTTTTTACACACAAGGCTATGTAGATAACCTGGCAAAAAGTTCTACGGTAGGAAAGTAGAATTTTCAAAATCAGCAAAGTATTTAGGATTAATATTTGACCCTAAATTAACAGTGTTTAGGTCGTAGACTAGCAAATTTTGAGAAACTGCATTTCATTTCTGGGTGCTTAATTTTAAAAATGTTATGCAATTCTTTCAAATTATTTAAAAGAAGACGTTTCTGCATTTGAATTCTTTTCCCATCCATTTTAACAGAGACGTAATCTTTTTGGCCCGGCATTATTTGAGTATAATCATCAGACTGATAAAAGGTAATTATAGTATTAACGACATCTGCTGTTAAAGATGGATGGGTTTTAGGACATGGATCACTTAATATCCCTTTCTCTCGAGCATTTTTTTTTGCAATACTTACCATGTGATGAGTAGCGGAAGGGAAATGAAGTGTGATATTTTTTTATAAGTATCGAAATCCTAATAAAGTAATCTATATTTTCAATACTGATGTTTTTCTTTTACTTCTTATTATTTATTTATTTCTTGAATTTTTAATAAAGTTATCTTGTCTAAGAAATAAGATTATTTAATTGAAAATATAAAATAATCATTCATATTTAAGAGAAAAACGATATCAAAGTAGTAAATCGGCCGTGCAATGTGGTCCGCGCGCCGGTGTGAGGTACCGCGCTCGACAGCGCTAGATACATTAAATTTTTTCCGATAGTAATAATAATTTCACCATTTTGGAAAAAATCGTTTTCGATCGAAAATTTGACGTACAATACGATAAAAATACTAAGAACTTAATTCATGGGGGTCAAACTAGTTAAAAATCGACTTAAAATTTTTAAGTGTTTATAACAATTTTAATTTGTTAATAGTATTTTCGAGATGATCTTTTTATTAAAGCTCGTTCTTTAACCTTTCAAATTAAAAAAAAAAGGTCTCTAGCTTAAATACAACAGGAGTTATGCATTTAAAAAAAAATAGTCTTCACTCAAATTCTGAATTTTTCAACCCTTCCTATTTCCCAAAAAATTGAGAAAAAAAATCCTCAAATACGTATCTTCTCTTTTTCGATAATGAACCCGTAAAAAAAGTATTAGCTCAATCAAAAATGGGTCGGTCAATTTTCGTCCAAATCTGTACGATTTGTAAAAGAATGTCCCATATAGGAATAGCAATATATAGCGATAGCAATATATAGCAATAGCTATTTTCAGTACATGACTCTACAGTGAAATAAATAGCTCTTTAAAGAATTTTTATGGGAATATGTAGCTTTTTGTAGCATTTGTTTCACTTAATAAGTATTTTTTCAATTGTAATGATATTGTTAGGTATGATTGACAATACATGTTCCCCTACATTTTTTAAACACGTCAGCATAATACTAAATGCTGCTAGTCCTTAGCCTGGAATATATTGATCCTTTGAAAAACAGAATACTTCACTTTACATTATGAAGAGAAACATTCAAATCAAGTAAGTGTGAAGGGAAAATTTTGGGTAACAGTGGGAGCGAGAGAGAGGTTTGACTCCCTCGGAAATCTATCCTCTCTCTCACTTACGCGCGCTCATTGTCTCCTCGTACAGTGGTACAAAGAGACCGCTAGTGGTGGGGGCAAGAGGGAACGAAGTTTTGTTCGAATGCCCAAAAAAAATCTTCAAACTTGAGCAAAATCGTTCAACATTTAGGGGTCGCGCAAAAACCATGAAGTTTCCCATTGATTTAACATGGGAAAAAGTCAGCTTTTTGTAAATCTAATATTTGAACCTGATAATATGTTACACATAATTCCGCGTTTAAGTGTATTGTTCAGAATTTGTAAAAGAATAAGAATCAATCCTAAATTTTGAGTTTGAATAATTTTAAGCCACTCTTATGGGTCCCCAAAGAAAACCCCATAAGTGACAAATGTGAATTTTACGTAATATTGCGGTTTATTGACGCTTTTTAAAAGTTTCTTTTACGTAAATAATCATTGATCAGTTAATTAAGAATACCCAGTCATTTTTTAACTAATATTCAATTGTTTAAACAATTTGAATTTGTTTAAATATTTGTTTTTTCAACTAACTCGCGAAATGAACGTATTTTCTAGACATCATGAGTTATTTAATCAATAATAACAATAAAATAATTTGTTTCAATAATTTTACAATTATTTAAATAATACGTATTTGTTCAAGCATATATTGTGTTTACCTAAAAAAAGCAGGAGAAACATTTTCTCACTAAATTGTCGACAAATTTTAATATTTTCAAGTTCTAATTTGTTTATTATGAATACTCGTAGATGTTTGTACAAATTAAAATTTCTTAAACAATTTTTTGTTGCTATTTTTCGAAAGATTGACATATTTGTATGTTTTACTTTGCTTTTTAAGAATACTCTTGAATGTTTAAACAAATTCAACTTTTTTGAACAATTGAATATTAGTTAACAAATGACTGGGTATTCTCAGCGATATCATATTTCCGTAAAATGGACTGTTTTGAAGATCCAGATTTCACTTCATTCAACAGCTCGTATTTCTCTTGAAAAGATAATCGCTTCCTCTTATTTTCCTTCGACATTTTTTTACCTTAAACTAAACACTGAAGCGAATTTACTGCGACATATTTGCAACTGACAAAATGACTGAAGCAGACGACACGATTAACCGCGGGGGATACTGCCCGCTTTTTTCATACACTCCTGCGTTGTTGTGGAGTTGCTCCGCTGACCTAGCAGTGCTTCTCTCTCGCCCCCTTGGACCCCCTTGTCTGTGAAATCGGGAACTGCCAAATCGGGACTCTAGTGTATAATTTTCGGGGTAGATATTTGACGCAACATAGACGTACTCCTATTTTTTAAATAAATATAGTTCTACACAGAAAAAGTTGAAAAACAAATAAAATTGTTCTTATTGTTTAAAATAACACTGCATCAATGTTCCCGGTAAGAAGAAAAGAATTCAAAAAAGTTCAGAATCTGAATTCTCATTAATACGTGAATTTTTCTCCTTCGAAAGTTCCACCATCGAGTAGACAAAAAAAGCAAAACCTATTCCTTTTAATCGACTTAAAAAAATGTAATGACAGCGTATTGGGAGGAATTAAAGAGTGGAGAAATGCAAAAGAAAGAATAGAAAGGAAGAGAATAATGTCACTTTGAAGACGCAAAAGCTAGTCCTTTTAATCGACTCAGAAAAATTTAATGGAAGCGTATTGGGAGGAATCAAAAACTGGAGAAATGTAAAAGAAAGAATATAAAGGAATAAAATAATGTGACTTTCAAGGCACAACTGTGAATTGAAATAAATTCATTTTTTGAATGAATAAATATTGTATTACATTTATAAATTACAGGTGAAAAAAAAAGAATTTGGGTAAATTATGTGAACATTTTTTTTATTAATCTGTTTAACAGAAACATATTTTGACCGATTTCATATGAAATGTCTTGGAACACATTTAAATTATATTAAAATTATTTTTTAATGTACGTGCATGGATTACACAAACACAACAAAAGTATACGGAGCCAAAAAACGATCTATCCAGCATAGTCGAAATCAAATTTTTGAAATTTACTGCCAACCTTTTTTTTGGTTTCCATTTGGATTTTTGGTTTAGGTTCAATTTTTGCAACTTGACTGCTAAACATCTGAGACCGTTGTTAGGGTTTAGGTAAGGGGAGGAGATGTTTATTAGCCAACTTGCAATTAGAAGGAATGGAAATGATCGAAAATAAAGCATGTAAGTATGAAATTAAAAATAACCATGACAACAAAAATTTAAATTTTCAAACTTAGGTTGCACACGGAGGAATAGAAATCATGTAAGTGCACACATTTTGTGGACGGATTAGAAAGAATTAAATTAATCCAAAATACAGCATGTAAGTATGGAAATAAAAATAACCATGAGAGGTGTGTCTACTGGTCGCATTAAGAGGATTTAAAAAAATGGAAAATATGTTCGCCTGTATGGAACACAACACAAGTGGCGTTCGTTAAGGAAATAGAAAAGAATTGGTTTTGGAGATAAACCTATTCTTTCGTTGGGCACTTCTCCCGATGGAATATTAGCACATTCAAACAAATTAAATAATGCTCACTCTTTCGTTTAAATATGAAAGTATTAATTTTTTTTTAATTCTTCTCTTCTTACCGGGTTACCTTAAGGAATTTATCCTCACCTTTATGTAGTCTGACAGTAACCATCGATAAATAGCTTTTGTAGCATGGGTCATAAAGCACCGGCCCTTGAAGCTGGTTTTTTGTAAAAACCAAGGTAAAGCACCACAGTGATCTAAATGAAAATGAGAGATTAGCAATAAATCTATCTCATCCGCTTCAACCAAGTCCACAAACGGTAGAGCGTCCATGCCCGTTAGTCCCGGGTGTATTCCGCAATCTAGCATTATCTTTTTGCCTTTGAAATCCAGTACGATACAAGACCTACCGACTTCTTGGCCGGCACCCAGAGGACGAATTGACATCAAATCACTCTCCTCTGCAGGAACATGAATATCGACTTTTCGTTTCAATGACATTTTTATTAACTATGATCCACAAAACTTATGACAAGCCGAATACAACTAAATTCTCTTCTTCATGCATGTTACATGTCTAAACGACTATGGTTTGCACGTTGCAGCACATTGTGTTCTGCACTCTACAGCTACAGCAATTAGATCATGGCATGATCCAATCCACACAAGGTCTAGCCGAAAAATGTTCCATTTTCGTTCAACTCGCGCATACCAGCTCTACGGCCATCTTGGGTACCATTCACACAGCCGCTAGCTGTACATTTAATCAATATGGCGGTGTAGCTGATATCGTGCTGATTGGCTGCAATTTTCTTACTCGCGGGTGGTTAGACCTTGTGTGGATGGGATCATGGATCATATAGCATGATCTATTTCACAGTCATGTCAAATCCCTACTGGAAACGTAGAGGGAAGATAGGTATAGAGGCGACAATGCCCACCAAGCTTAGAAGATTGGCGCGGGGAATGAGACGTCGGGGGTAGGCTTAGTTAGGGAACCAGCGATGCGAGGCCGCTAGTATCGCGAACCAGCCACGCAACCGTTCCCTCTACTCCTCTAAGGGCCCGAGCACAATGGAGACCCGAACTCGAAACCTGAACCCGAAGATATCTCTGTCCTTTTTTACCGTAGCTACGGTAGAAAAAGAAAGAGTTATCTTCGGGTTCAAGTTTCGGTTTCAGGTCTCCATTGTGCTCGGGCCCTAAGCCTCAACGAACGTAGAGGGAAGATAGGCTTAGCATGGGCTTAGCGTGACAAGTGAAAGAAATTGTTACTTGCCAGTTTTTCACCGTAACCAAGAACTGCTGCTAATAATCTCGTCGATTTTGAATATTTGCCAAATATGCATTTCATTAAAAATGAATTTTCAAATGTATATAATGGCGGATTAATTATCTCAGGAAGACGAAATAAATGCAAATAATCATTGAAAATTTTCCTATGGTGGCATTTTATACTTATTTAATTCTGAGTCAGTAAACACCTGTTTTCTAGATCATTTTATTTTTTCAATTGGAAAAATACAGTATTGAAAAATGTAGATATACAATTTTGTAAGGACATATATTAATTAAAAATAAGCAAATTGAAACTTCTTGGTTCTGAAAAATTATCGGAATTGCAAGTCTTTCTCCACTACAGAAGAGTTGATAAAGTTTCTTGGTGAATAGGAGGTTTCAAATTGAAAATTTAAAAATATACTTTCACAAAAATAAATTCCTTATACTTTTACAGTGCTATTTTCAATCCAATTTTACTTTGTAATTACTTCACCATCTTAGAGGCCTCGGTGGCTCAGAGGATGGCGCGTCGGACTTCCATGCAGGAGGTCCGGGGTTCGATCCCTGAGCCGGGTACCAATGGAAATTTTTCTATGTACTTCTACCGGGGCTTCGGTGGTTCGGAACCCACCTTAAACTGTAGGTCCCGTCAGAAAAAGCCGGTATCGTACCAAGGTGGGGCCCCATGTCGAGGGGAATAGCCTTGGAAGTCGAAGCCGATTCTGTGAAGACTCGAAAATGAGTCAGCGTTCATCTTGCGCTTGGGAGCTTCTATAGGAGGCACCACGCTCGATGGTCGCTGGCCAATTTCGAGTAATGAACACACACACACATACACTAACATAACACACCAGGACAGTGCTTCGAATCTGTGCATCTACCTGATGACCTCAGAGGGATCGCTCCGTACACCCTAGCCTGCTAGGGAGGCTGCCGAATGGCAGAGTGGGCGAGGATCACTTTGGCTGATCAACAAAGAAGGACGTCGTTTACTGTGCGATAGGTATGCCTGGCACCTGAGAGGTACAATCTCAGAACGTTGATAACAACGGAAACCACCGAGATCCAAAAACACTCGGTGAAGGGTGGCCGGGTTCGGAGTACTGCCTTGAGAATAAACACGGGTGTGGCACAATAGGCTTCTTAGCTTGAGCGCCAGGGGTTGGGACCTCACGGAGCCCTCCCCGCCTACATTACAAACTAACTAACTACTTCACCATCTTCGAGTTCGCAAATTCAATTAATTATGCAAATTAAGTTGTACTCAGCCAAGTCTTTTAAATTTTTACATGAAAATTTAGTCAGTTACAAGATTTTTTAGTAGGTATGTTATTCACTGAAAATCAATATTCTTGTTAACACTGTAAAAATACTATTACTTCAGAGCTAATTCCAGGCATTAAAATACGACTAAAAAACCTGTCTCCAGTCATACTAAAATGAAACCACTCGTGGGATTCCAGAGTCGTTTTTCTACATTGAAAATAATAACACCATGAAGTTATCATGTTTCAAAAAAGGACTCGAAAAATACAATACAGAAAAAAAAGATCTCTGGTTTTTACAGGGAATATTTGATAATATTTTAAACTTTTTCCAATAATAACTATGAGTATTTATTCTGACCATTTTGTGACAGCATAATACTGTCATGGACGTAGCAAAAGGCATTTGTTTATTTATAAATTAACAACATATGAATTTTAGGAGTGTTTAGACAAAAGCAAGTCCGAATCTCAATGTGCATTTTCGATTTTTTTTTGTTCCGCCTGGACTAATATGACAAGAGTTTTTTAGGCGGAAAGTCATTGTTTTTAGTGGTAATGTTGATACACTGCAATTGGCCTTTCTAGATGTATTGTGCTTCAAACCTTCCTTGCCACTCTACAATAGTAAATTTTGGATTACAAAAAAAACCGGAGGGTTGTTAATAAAATTTCCTTTCATATAAATCTCTTTGAGAATTTCAGAACTTCGCAGGTATGAAAATGGAATGTGCGTTATTCAATACTTTTCACGTGTAAATTATATGGAAACAATCAAATGTTTATGAAGCAGATCGTTATATCTTGTAGTCATAAGAAATAAGAATATTCTCTCCTTTTTCAGTTCTGAACTTTTTTTAAATAAAAGATTTGGACAAAGCAACCATTTTTTACATAACAATTGAAACTTTTGCTACCGTATTGTTAAAAGTATAGGAAATATGATTTTTTGTTGTTTTGGTAAAAATATCTATTCTTCTACTCAGGAGCCGTGTATGAATTACGTGAAGAAATTAATTACTTCACAATAATTATTAATCGGAAAATTCCCGTAATGGGGTATTATATGTCTAATTTTTCCCCTTACATTAACAATGTTAGAATTGCAAAAGCCCGCACTGTTGGAGAATATTCTTCTTTCCACGTGTAGGTTAATAAATATCAATTTTGTCGTATAAGTACGTCCAAATTATACAAATAATTTTAAAAGTTGAAACCCTCAAGTATATTGTATATCATATTTTACTGGAGAAGTAAGAGAAGAAATGTGTTCCTCGTTTATTATTTCGTTATTTAAGGGCATGCTCTCCGGTGATCACGTGACCAAAACAGTCCTTTTGGTTATGAAACTGTTTTTGGTGTTCACCATGTCCAAACGCAATGATGTATTGCTCTCAAAATTTGGAATAAAGATAATGAGTCAATAAATTGCGTTTGTATATTTAGTTTCAGCAATAATTTTGAAAAAAATTTTCCATGTAAAAAATAAATGTGGAAAATTTCATAACCGAGCTTGGTTATGTGATCTCTACTTTACCGACGTTGAAATGTTCCAAAAATAATGACAGGTTACGTGTGTCCAGATACTTATTTTTTTATTTGCAATGAATGTGCAAGTGTTATTGTTTGTATTATTTTTTTGAATGTTCAGACGACTTAATCCAAAATTTGTGTCAGTTATCAACATACGTGAATCAGAAAATCTGAAATGCATCAAACCAAAAATTACCTGCACGTGCTGCAACTCGAATGGTATTCTACCCTCGTGAAAAAAGAGACCAACTTTAGATCACAGTATAGGCAGGTATATTCTTGTCCCGGCAGTTTGAACCCCGAATATCCCATAATTATTAGGCTCATCACGAGTCAGTAGTTCGGACCATAACCATAATAACAGAAAGAGATGGCGAGATGGAGAGAGGGACAGAGTTCCATAAATATAACGGCAACTGTTTGAAGCCTTCTAGATCTCGTAAATAATAATAAATCATCCCAGGTTCTTTGGGACTTTTAGGTATAGCTAGTCTGTTGATACAGACAGCTATCCTTATTTAACAGAGAGAGTGGTGTCTATTTCAATGCCCTAAAATTGATGCAGGTATAGGCTGAAAGGTAAAAGACCAGAAATAGACCAAACGTGGTTTGAAACTGGTCTAAATGTGATCTAAAGTTGGTCTTTCTTTTCACGAGGGTATCAATTTATAAATGAAATTCCCTTGAAATTATAAACATATTGATGTGTATAAACGTTCTCTAGTGCTTTTTATTCAATCTTTCAAATTCTAAACACGATATCTCAATCCGTGTGGACGTAGTGAGCACCAAAAAAAATGAAAATATTTTTACACATTTATTTTTTACATGGAATTTTTTTTCAAAATTATTACCATTCACATTCGTTGCACATTCGTTGCACATTCGTTGCAACGTTATCGTGCACATTCGTTGCAAATAAAAAAATATGTATCTGCACACACCTAACCTGTCATTATTGTTGGAGCATTTCAACGTCGGTAAAGTAGAGATCACATAACCAAACTCGGTTATGAAATTTTCCACATTTATTTTTTACATGGAAAGTTTTTTTCAAAATTATGACTGAAACTAAATATACAAACGCAATTTATTGTCTCATTTTCTATATTCCAAATTTTGAGAGCAATACATCATTGCGTTTGGACATGGTGAACACCAAAAAAAGTTTCATAACCAAGGACTGTTTTGGTCACGTGATCACCGGAGAGCATGCCCTTAATATTATAAGATTTTGTTATTGTTGTACTTTCAATGTTTTTGAATGTTGTGTGAGAATCGCAATTTTAATTTTTGTAAAGTGTTTGAATGAAACAATTTCTTCACTTGAGCTGTCAAATTCAAACTCGCCAAACACTCGAAAACGCTAAAAGCTTCACCTCGGGTCTCAAGGAATGGGAATTTTCAAATTCAAAAAATTAATTTTTTAGATATAGGCTTCAATAAGTGATTAAAACATAAATAATCACAACTCGTATAAATTTTATTGAAACTGTTCGAAATTGAGTTCACATACAAAGTATACTCGGCGAATGCCTACAAAATAATAAAAAGTTGAAAATGACCTTTTGTTTGATAATATCCAATTGAAAATTAGGGCCGGTCGGTATCCACATTCACCTAATTTCGGAGACAAAAAGTATCGAGGCCACTTCAGACTAAAAACAACGTCCAGTAAGAAAGTTTTTCTATATAGTTCAAAGAAAATACCTGGAATATTTGAGATAAATTCATCAAAAATTGACTGTAATATGTACTTTGAAAATAGTACGAGAGTCGGGTGAGTTATTGGATCCGAGATCTCAACTGTACCTAAGATCATGATAGAATGTTTTTTTATTTATAAGTTTAAGAAAAAGTTTTACCTACATTATTAAGATTTTTTCCACGAGTGCAGAAAGATTAGTATGAGAGTAGAGAATGTGTAAGTACAAAATCAAATAATGTAAAAAATGCCCATACATTTTATTATAATTCTAAGAAAATAATTATTGTATGCGAAGGATAATATTTGTACATTTTTATTTGTGTATTTATTAATAAGTTCACGTGTTTTTCATGATTACAATTTAAAAGAAAATAATATTCAATAAATGCTCACATATTGTAATAATAATGACTATTGTTATTAATCATTCTAAGAAAAGAATTAATCGTCTGGGCGAATCAAAAAATTTCTAATGGAGTCGTTTTAAAAAAAAAAGTTCTTTTTTTCCAATTTTAACTTGAAATATCAAAATACAAAGTTTTAAATGGAAAACGTATCAATGGATATTTCCATTCACGAAAATATTGGAAGAAAGTTAATAGCCAAAATATAGGTCGGAATGACCAGTCCAGGTATAAGGGTTCTAAATTTTTTGCAGTTCGACTCATGTACACCACACACTCTCTTCACCTACCCCATTCACACACGTTAAGCGTAAAAGCACTGGTTCGTGGCACTAGCGCTTCCGCGATGCTGGTTACCTAACTAAGCCTTCCCCTACCATCTCGCACCCCTAAGCGTGCTTCAAGCTCCACCTTGCATTGTCTCCTCTATACCTATCTTCCCTCTACGTCATTACCACAGTCAGGCCGTAGAGAGAAGATGAGTATAGCGGCGACAGTGCAGCGGGCGTAGAGGGAAGATAGGTATAGTGACGACAATGTAATGGGCAGCTTGATGCACGCTAAGGGGTGCGAGACGGCAGGGGAAGGCTTAGTTTGGGAACCAGCAACGCCGAGGCGCTAGTGCCACGAACCAGTGCTTTTACGCTTAACGTGTGTGAGTGGGGTAGGTGAAGAGAGTGTGTGGTGTACATGAGTCGAACTGCGAAAAATTTAGAACCCTTATTGGGATCTGATGCGCTGCGATACACCATCTGGTGGCAGAATTTGAAACCTTCATCTCCAGGTAGATTTTGACAGATCCCATGGGCAATCGCAGATAAATACTGTTAATTTAAAAATAAACAATAGATAATGCTTCAAAAATGATTTAAAATCAAGGCAGAAGTTTATTTTGTTATTTAAAAATTTCTATTATGGAATTTTCCCCGCGAAAAACAAAAATCAAAGAGTTTTGCTGCGTGTTTGGCTGTTCGTCTACAGCGCGAAAATATGAAACGCTGCGATTTTTCCGTTTTCCTAAAGTCGGTGTATCACTTGTGACAATGAAAAATACGTTTGGAGAGCCTGAAAAGATTGATCAGCGCATAGCTTGGAAAATGCATTAAGAATGGGAAAACCTACAACTGACACCATGGTAGTTTGTTCCTTGCACTTTAAAAGCGAAGATTTTTACTGCTCTGGCTCGAGTAAATATTCGTTAATATGCCAGATGAAATAAATTGAAGTATTTATAAATGATAATATTGTAAATTATTAATAAAAAACATAATAATTATATTCAATTTTTTATAACTATTCGTCAAGAACCTTAACCTCAAAAGAGCAACATCTTGTTTTTAATTGATGATGACCGATTCCACTTCAAATCATGCAGAGAGGTCCAGGTCAGGGTTTCATAATAAATTTACCTTTGAAAATATAATTCTTCAATGAAAATAAAGAGATACGTATTTCGTACTTTAGCCGACAGAAAAATTGTCTTACGAATTAGGAGCTAATAAAGTTAACCTTCCATTTTAATAGGTTGTTTAAAAATTTTTAGAAAAAGTCCTTTACACTTTTTAAAGGTTACATTCCATCGACTAAATATTTACTTTGTTAATTATTGCTGCCTCTGCACTCGATGCCTTCGATTGCACTGTCGATTTTCTTCATTTTTGAAAAAAATATCCGTTAAATATGTTTTCTATATGTGCAAAAAGTACACAATCTCTAGAAAGATCACTTATTTTTCAGTAAATTATAGTAACATTCAATAAGTTTTAAGTTTTGTTGAAATATATAAAAATTTAATTCGATTGCCTTAAAAATTTTAATTCTAAACAACTTTGTGATCCTCACATTTACCCTTTTTCCTAGTAGTTGACGCAAAAATTAAAATTTTGGTTTTTCTGACAACAAAAATTTTTCTTGCTGAAAAAATGGTTTACCTAAAAAAAAAGCTTTTGTTTATTCTGACATGCTAAACTGGATCTCTCTGCATGATTTGAAATGGAATCAGTTTGATAAGGATCCTTCAGGATTTTTCATTTTTGAAATATTTGTAATAATTTGTAATGATTTTCGCACGTTACCTAGGCTTCTATTCAAAATCTACCTGGAATAGCGGCCATATTGAAATTATGTCGTCGGTGGCGCACCCAAGAATTCAGATCCCAATACCTGGACTGGTCTTTCCGAACTATATTTTGGCTATTAACTTTCTTCCAATATTTTCGTGAATGGAAATATCCATTGATACGTTTTTCATTTGAAACTTTGTATTTTGATATTTCAAGTTAAAATTGGAAAAAAGAATTTTTTTCTTTAAAACGACCCTATTAGAAATTTTTTGATTCGCCCAGAGGAATAATTCTTTTCTTAGAATGACTAATTACAATAGTCATTATCATTACAATATGTGAGCATTTATTGAATATTCTTTTCTTTTAAATTGTAACCATAACGAACATGTGAACTCATTAGTAAATACACAAATAAAAATGTTCAAATAATATCTTTCGCATACAATAATTATTTTCTTAGAATTATAATAAAATGTATGGGCATTTTTTACATTATTTGAGTTTGTACTTATACATTCTCTACTCTCATACTTATCTTTCTGCACTCGTGGAAAAAATCTTAATAATGTAGGTAAAACTTTTTTTTAAACTTATAAATAAAAAAACATTTCATCATGATCTTAGGTACAGTTGAGGTCTCGGATCCAATAACTCACCCAACTCTCATACTATTTTCAAAGTACATATTTCAGTCAATTTTTGATGAATTTATCTAAAATATTCCAGGTATTTCCTTTGAACTATATAGAAAAACTTTCTTGCTGGACGTTGTTTTTAGTCTGAAGTGGCCTCGATACTTTTTGTCTCCGAAATTAGGTAAATGTGGTTACAGACCGGCCTTAATTTTCAATTGGATATTATTAAACAAAAGGTAATTTTTAACTTTTTATTATTTTGCAGGCATTCTCTGAGTATACTTTGTATGTGTACACAATTTCAAACAGTTTCAATAAAATTTGTTTGAAGCACAATACATATAGAAAGGACAATTGCAGTGTCTCAACATTACCACTAAAAACAATGACTTTCCATCTAAAAAACTCCCGTCATATTAGTCCAGACAGAACAAAAAAAATCGAAAATACACATTGAGATTCGGACTTGCTTTTGTCTAAGCACTCCTAAAATTCATATGCTGTTAATTTATAAATAAACAAGTGCCTTTTGCTACGTCCATGAAAGTATTATGCTGTTAGTGATATATTATCACAAAATGATCAGAATAAATACTCATAGTTATTATTGGAAAATGTTTAAAATATAATCAAATATTCTCTGTAAAATCCAGAGATCTTTTTTCCTGTATTGTATTTTTCGAGTCCTCTTTTGAAACATGATAACTTCATGGTGTTATTATTTTT
>CAKNXH010053400.1:0-35834 GCA_932178445.1 Andricus quercusramuli | reverse complement strand
CTTCTAGTTGCGTAGAGTCGTAAACCAAAAAAATGAAAATTTAAAGTAGAAGAAAAAAATAAATTGAACGTTTAAGTATTTAGAAGATCGTAACCCACTTACTTTACAAAAATATTCAAGAAAATAATAAGCTCCCGTAATTCATGGAGGACTTTTTAATTATAAATCAAAAATATAAAAAATAATTTCCAGAATGATGTTCGTGTTGTTGATGAGGGTAAAATTATTATCAGGCCTTACTAAAGTTATGCGTAATTTTTGGTTTACAATTTTCGAAAATGGTGTGACTTAAGACCTTATGCACCTAGATGGACAGATTAGGTTTTATTATAACAACAAAATAATTTATGCATGTTGTATCATTTTATATGAATTACGTTAATGTATGACATCACTTTTTTTTTCAGTGGAACCTTGTTTGTGATCGATCACAATTAGCAAATGTTGTTCAGTCATGTACAATGCTTGGAGTATTGATAGGTAACATGGTATTTAGCATTGTAGCTGACAGGTACGTTTTAACTTCAAATATTATGAATTTTTAAGTTGTGGTAGGATCGTAAAATTATATTGAAAATTCTCAATATACTTCAATCATTACACTGGGGAAAGAATCTTGAACCAAAGAAAATTTACTTTATTAAAAAAAAATTATTGAACTGCTATCCGATGCAAAAACATAGTAAGAGACATTTGCCGTAGAGGTTATTTTCCCATGAAAGTATACCTGTATACCTGAAAGTAGGCACAATGGCAAATGTCCCTTACTAGGTTTTTATAAAATATTAACTAAGCGAAAGAACGTTGTTATTGGTTGAAATAGAGATCCTCTAGGGACAGTCGAGACACATTTCCCTCTTCAATGGTCGCGGCTGTACCTGAACTTTTATATTTTCATGGAGCGCGAAAAGTTTGAAAAGTGTTTTTTTAAATATTAATTCCTTTGTTTATGAATATTTCAAAGTATGTGTTGTTTAGAGTAAATATTATTACTTTCCCAATAATTCATAATATTCGTATGTTGTCTCTATTCTGTATTAGATCCTCTTGTAATTAAAATTATAATTTGAAAATCGCACGAACTCAAAATCAGTAAAAAGTAAACTAGTTCCGGTACAGCGGCATCAATCAGAACTGGAGTTCCCCGTGTCTCAAGTCTCCCTTGAAGATCTCTAGGTTGGAAGAAATAAGAGAATCCTTAATTTTATCAAATATTTCTTGGTTCTAAAGAAATGGGTTTTTCATATGAAGAATTAAGTCCTTGATTTGAAGAAAAGAGAGAAGTATTTAAAAAACAATGTAATTTTACAAGTAAATGAGGCTTAAAATGCAATAAATATTCTATTGACTATTCTATCGCCTTCAGCTCCTTCTGCGAATTCTCCTTTATCGCCTCAAAACGCTTTCCGCGAACTGGTAACTTGAGTCGTGGGAATGGGAACAAGTCACAAGGAGCCGTGTCAGGTGAATACGGAGCTTACTACGGAACGATATGAACGTTGTTTTTGGTCGAATAGTTGCGTACAAGATGAGATGTGTGAGCCAGTGCGGCTCACACTCTCCGCACAAGCCGCGCTTCAACTCATCTCATGCGCAAAACATCGTGCATAACGCTCTGCACCGATCCGAACGAGACACCAAGATCAGCTGCTATCTCCCTGATACTCACACAGTACGGCCCGCTATAAACTCTTTATACCACTCGTACGCTTGTGTTTTTGACATTGTCGAGTCTCCGTAGGCTACCGTTAACATTTTCAACGTTTCTGCACATGATATTTTGTTAGAAACACAACGTTTCAGGCAAACTCTTTGCTCAACTAAATTCGACATTGCAAAATTCGCAGAACACAACAATGAATTGTTTACAAAGCTATTACGTGCAAACTCCTGACAGATGGCGCTCAAGCAGATGTTTTGTAATGATTCCAGAATCTACATATAGAGGCGCCTCGATTCAGCGCGGGAGATTTCAAAATCTCAATCAGTTCAATGATTTTAATTAGCTCTCCAATTTCTAGTTTTAAAAATCCTCTCTTCTTTTCACTCAAAGAAAGAACCCAAGTAAAAAATTCCCACGATCATAAAAACAGAGTTTTGGAAGGAGCGGAAATCGGGACAAGAAAATTACGCAGTAAAATTTGATGGGTGGGCTAAGTCAGAAGAGTCGAGTGGCACGTTTGTCAAGAGGTAAAATCGAAGGGACGAAAGATTATTCCGACGCGTCTGAAACTTGAGCCCTCAAATATTCGAAAGTGAAACAGCTTTATTGTCAAGGACTCGGAAGGCCTGGGCGGCGACCCATGTAGCACCAAATGTGGCAGAAGGACTCAGAAAATGAGCGATACCATAAATTTGTAAAAAGGCAACGGGAGTGAGAAATAGTTGGATGAGTACAAAATAATTAATCGATACTTTTAAAGTACATCGAATTTCTAGAAAATGAAATGTAAATAATAATAATAATCATAAATATACATATAGATATTCAATGCATGAGCTATGTATGATAAATCTAATTAATGTAATAATAAGGCGAGACAGACTGCAAGTAGGTTGGAATACAAAAGAGTTTTAGAAAATTTAAAATTTAATCAAATTAGGCATATAGAATATTACAATTTGAAAATGTTTTAATTATCAAATTTCAAAAGAGAGTTGAAGAAAGCACAGGTTAATTATAAGCAGCCACGAGGTTTAGACTTGGAGAAATGTTGATCAAAAACTTAGCATACATTTTTTTTCAAATTAGTTTTAATAACGAAAAATGTATAACTCTTAGGAAGACCAAGGATTAGGAAAACATAAATATGAAGAAGGAAGAAAAAGGCATTAGAATAGGAGGAGTCAAGGGATAGGATGAGAGAACCAAACCAAGAAGATATGTAGCGAGGACCAGCCCTCTGAAAGAAGAGTTAGTCGAGGAAAAGCAGTAAGGGTAGGAGCAAAGGGACCTCAGGACCGCGGAGGGTAGTAGAACCGGGAGTAACGGAAAGTGTTTCAAGCACCGTCGAAACGAGCACTGTTAAAATAAAGACTCAGTATCCGAGCAATTTTTAGTCCTAATTCAGATCCCTTAGAAAATAAATTTAAATCGTTGGGTCGAAATCCGTCATTTAAATTTTCTCGCTGAATAACCTCCAGTATTACAGTTGAATTTTTTTGGTAACAGAGCGGTAGGATTTTCAAAACTGACTCGCGTACGTGCCGCGATCGAGAGTGTTAGGTGAACAGTGAACAAAGGGGGGGGGGGGGGCTGTGTAGTTCTTTTGTTACTGTGAATTTTGTGGTAAGAAGGGAGGGAAACAATTTGTGAATATTGTGAAGTGACGGGCACTAATTCATCTACACCGGCAGTAGGACGACGAAAGACGACTACGGCGAACAACGACGACAGGAAGGAGGACCAAGTACGATGACCAAACTGACGATAACGAGTTTCAATCCAGAGAAAAATGAGAGAAACAGAACTTTTAGAACAATAAACGCTCGACTAACTCCGACGAAAGATGAACACAGCGAAGACAACGAATAGAGACGAGAAGAAGACGACGACGAGGAACGACGATGAGAAAACGATGACGAAGAACGACGAGGACTATGAGGAAGGGCGAAGCGCTGAAAACGCCTCAACTCCATCCCTATTTTTGCACGGGGTTTTTGGAGTTTGGGGTTGAAGCAAGAGTGCAGGGGCCCCGTGCTATCCCCCTCACCACTGCAGGCGCACCGACGGAAGGAAGGAGAGCCGCGAGTGGGGTTCTCCGAAGTGAAATTCACGAAAAAGAACTTTAAAAGAATCAACCATTCGTCAAGGACTTCGAACCTGTAAGTTGCATGCATTTTCACTTTGCAAGGTCATCCCAGAGTCCTTTAAGTAAAATAGCAACTCGTTAATTTCAGATGGATAAATTGGAATCAGAATCGATAGATTACAAACAAACGCGATGGATCTGAGTTGTGTCGTTCCAAACGCGGATAGAGAGAGATCGTCGGAAACGTGAAATCAAACGATATTAGTGAACGCGCATAAGGGGGTAGAACATGCACTATTAGGCGCGGCAGAAATTACATTAACTTCAGATCCGCGTAAGAGTTCATCCCAAAGAGTTACGATGGATACAATATCCAGACTAACAAATTCTTGCGCGACTCTTTGTTTGCCAGAGATTCGGTTCAGCCTTCCGAAAGACCCTTGCTTCTCAGATTAATTAGGTCGAGAATAGCCGGAAGCGCGGATGCCTGTTTGCAGGATATGGAGATTAAGTCCTTACTAGAGCTTCTTATGAGCGTAAAATTAGCTTTTTTCCCTCATCAAAATCTGAGCCAATTAAACGCAATGCTCAGCACAGTTATTCAGAAACCGGGAGAGACCGTGATTGAATAAGGGGTCCGAGTCAGTGCCATCACGAAACAGTTAATCAAGGCAATTGCACAGCAAAATCCGCCGGAAATAGCATACGGAATGATACGTTGTGCTCGCGAAACGGCACTCGAAAATTTTGTCCGCGTACTGGATGCAAGATTAGAAATTAAAATGAAATTACAGAGACCGGTATCGCTTCAAGACGCGATTAACATAGCTCAGGGGGCATAGTGGGAGGCCGAATATCAATCGACTCTTAGGCGTGATGCTCAAAGCGAGCACTCGAGGGAGGGTAGAAACGAGGGAGGTTCGAGTATCGAGTAGATTCGCACCATACCGTCGCGTGGCATTTTTGAATGCCGCGGGCAGTGTTGGAGGCCATCGCAGAGAAAATCGAGCGGAAGAAAGGAAGAATGAGGTTGGTCATGATAGGAGATACGATATCTTCCGTCGAAACAATTCTGCAATCTAAACAAGTAAAGCTCTCGAATTGTGGACGCAAAGTCGGGATCGTTGATGAAAATGCTTCACGAAAATGAACGATCTTCATAATTAACCCCTCTCGCAAGAATCAATCACCGATAGTGTATTTTGAAAGAACAAATTTAAAAAAAGTAAACGTTTAATTTCTCTCAGACACGGGTGCGGAAATAAACAATAAATAAACACGTTTCCAATAGTACAAGGTGGTTTGTTACGGATGCTTTTTTTAATCGATCGAGACGCGGTGGTCCACGTGAAAGCTGGGAAAATCATGACGGACATAGGCACCATCTCTTTTCGCAGAGGAAAAACGGTGAGACTCCTGGCAATAACACGATAATTGATCCCCCGAACAGCCCCTAAATCCCAAAACGATAATGAATCCCGTTCGAAATCAGCACTCAGACTGGCCGCGAACAACAAGGCAGTTCAATGAACATTTTTAAACACTCTCTGTATCAATTTAAATTACTCGATGACAAATTAATTAGCGTGACCGAGGTGAAACATAACATAACGACAGTAGACTAAGAATCCGTGCACGAGAGACCTCATAGATTTACTCCCGAACACAGAGACGAAGTAAATATACAATGTATGGAGCTGATCGAAAATAAAAGTATTGCCCCTTCCAAATCCCCTTACAACTTTCCAGTTTGGATTGTTCCCGAAAGATCTGATTATGAAAGAACAAAAAAATGGCGGGTGGAGATCGATTATCGCGCCCTGAACGAGAAAACTATCGGCGACGCCTATCCCCTCCCTAATATCACCGATATTTTAGACCAGTTAGGTGAAGCAAAATATTTTTCGGTGCTAGATCTCGCTTCCGGGTTCCATCAAATCGAAGTAGAGCCCGCATATGAACACAAAACGGCCTTTTGAACCCCTTTTGGACACTACGAGTTCAATAGGATGCCCTTCGGTCTAAAAAACGCCCCGGCTACTTTCCAGAGACTCATGAATCAAGTACTCTCCGGATTGTAGGGGATAGAAATGTTCGTGTATATGGCTGGCATCGTTATCTATAGCAGTTCCCTTAAAGAACACTGTATTAAATTTAAAAATCTTTTAGCGAAGATGAAAATTGCCGGGTTACTTCTTCAACCCGAAAAATGCAGGTTCCTCCGGAAAGAAATAACGTATGTCGGTCATGTAATTTCCGAAAACGGGGTAAAACCTGATCTCAGGAAGGTTGAAGCGGTAAAAAATTTCCCTCAGCCCAAAAATAAAAAGAACATTAAATAATGTCTCGGGTTAGCAGGGTACTACCGCCGATTTATTCCTCAATTCGCAAAATTAGCTAAACCTTCAACACAACTGCTAAAACAATCTTCTCCTTTCTAGTGGGAAACGGGACAGCAGGAGGCCTCCAACAAATTACGAGAAATTCTATCCACTACCCAATACTTAGATTTCTCCAATACCCAGATTTCACTTGTCCCTTTATAATAACTACCGATGCATCTGGATACGCGCTCGGCGCCGTGCTTAGTCAGGGCCCAATAGGAAAAGATTTGCAGATAGCAGATAGTCACGAACCTTGAATAAAGCCGAAACAAACTACTCAATAATCGAAAAAGAGTTTTTAGCAATAGTCTTCGCTATGAAACATTTCAGGCCGTATGTCTATGGGCGTAAATGTATAGTGATAACTGATCATAGACCCTTGATTTGGTTGCATAACTTAAAAGATCTCGTTTCTCGTTTAGCTGGGTGGAAAAGAAAGCTGAGGGACTACGAATTTGAGATTCGACACAGACCGGGAAGAGTAAATTCGAACGCAGACGTTCTCTCTCGCAACCTAGTCGACATTAATGAGCAGAAAATCTCATCCAAACCTACCCTTTCACCCACTGAAGAGTTCGATCGCCGGATACTGGACGTGCATTGTCAATTCTCCGACGTGGACTCTGACGCCCATGACCTTATTCCGATTCCTGAACACTTTATAGAAAAGATATTTGTAGGATCGTTCTTAGTGGAAGAAAGAGAGAGAGAGGGACGGTCGTACAACGACGTTGCTCTCAGTTAGAGGGGAAGGTACAGGGGAAGTTTGTACGAAAGTCTTCTTGTAGAGAAAAGAGGATGGAAGGATTGGGAAAACGAAGGATAGAAGATGCAAAGTTTGATGATGGAGACGAAGACAGGCATAGCTGTGGGCTGAGGTTAAGCGAGAGAGAGAGAGAGGTTGGTGACCTAGACGAAAAAACTTATAGACGAGACTACTCTACCGTCAAAAATTAGAAAAACGACCTATAGCAATGAATTAAACGTACAAAATAGGGGGATTGATAATCGGAAAATATTTTTTTTTTAAGAAACCTTTGTTTAATGTTAGTCGGGAGAAGTTGTGGCTACGAAATAACAATTCAATTAATTTTATGCCCGTAGACTGCGTACCGACGAGCTCGATAAATCGAGATCTATTGGAGGCTCGAGCTTTCAGACTTAGTGATCTAAAGAACGAAACCCCCGACTTGGGACTGGTGATAGCCATGCAAAACGGACAAAATTACATTTTTCACCTGTTTATAGAAAAAAATTGGAGGACAGGGTTAACTTTAGGGATTTGGAATTAACAATAGACACCTTAAACAAGCGACACAAGACCTAGGGATCAAATCCTTTTGTATTGCTAAAAATGACAATAAATTAGGAAGGTTGCCGTGGAACCAGGTAGAAACTGTACTTAGAACTTGCTTTGGTGCTGAAAATGATGAAATTACTGTATGCAGCGGCGATATTACGATCTCAGATGAATCCGAGCGTTCGAAAATACTTGTAGAAAACTACGACTCTACAGCAGGCGGTCATAGGGGCGAAAAAACGACATGCAAAAGAATAAAGGAGCGTTATTATTGGAAACATTTAAAGAAGGACGTACATCGTTACGTGCAAATCGTTCTTGTCAAAAGAAAAAATTAGAGTGAAAACAAAGCAGCATATGAAAATTACTGATACCCCCAATAGGTCGTTTGAAAAATTGTAAATGGATATCGTAGGACCGTTGCTTGTGGCGGATATGGGAAACAGGTACATTCTCACCTGGCAGGATTGTCTCTAAATATTCGGAGGCGATCACGTTGATAAGTTCAGATGTGCCCACAATATCAGTAGCTTTCGCTGAATCCTTTATTTGCACATTTGGATGTTCAGTCTCTATTCAGACGGACCAGGGTTCTCAATTTGTTAGCGAAATAAGGGGTAATTTTGCCAAAATCTTCAAAATCAAATAATACAATTTGACTGCTTATCACTCGCAGAACCTGGGAGCGTTTGAAAGAAGCAATATTTTCCTTTAACACGAAGAAACACTCCTCATTATAAATTGACAAATTTGTTGATTCGATTCTTTCGTTCCTATGAGGTTCATGATGCACAACTAATCTTAGGTGGCAGCACCGAGCCGAGTACTAGACCCTCTGTTAACGAGATACGAATTTCAAGAAAATAAATTTTGTTAATAAGTATAAAGTGCCATGTATACCTTGTAAACATAACAAAATATATTTTTCAAACTTTTTTATCAATATTTATCATATAGCACTCGTAACAGGTTGATAAATCCTTTTCTGATTGTCACATGCAAAGTGAGGTTAGGTTTACTATAGTTCACCATATATCCCATTGTATGTATAATTTCCACTTAAAGTATAAAGTACTGGGCTGGGTGCTGCCACCTACGATTAGTTTTGCATCATGAACCTCATGAGGGTAGCAGGACGTTCAGTGAACGTAAAGTCGGCTCGAGCACTCTGGGATATTACCAGAGTGGAAACGATGACACGCGTCACTCCGCTTTTTGAACCCTGAACTGCCCAAAACCAGTTCTTTCACTTGACTGGGCTCCTGGGCAATAATGTTACGCTCTTCTATACCATTTACTGTAGCCCTCTCTTTTTTGTCTCATTCTTCACTTTTCCACTCTTTTTCCCTCGAACCAGCACCCATGATTTAGCGTTCATTCTCTTTTATCTGTTTTTTAATTGGAAGAGGATGTTTTATGGAAACATCCTTTTGATGAAGGAAAAGTTGTAATGATTCCAGAATCTACACATAGAGGCGCCTCGATACAGCGCGGGAGATTTCAAAATCTCAATCAATTCAATGATTTTAATTAGCTCTCCAATTTCTAGTTTTAAAAATCCTCTTTTTTTCACTCAAAGAAAGAGCTCAAGTAGAAACATCCCACGATCATTAAAACAGAGTTTTGAAAGATGCGGAAACGAGACAAGAAAATTACGCAGTGAAAGTTTATGGGTGGGCTAAGTAAAAAGAGTCGAGTGGCACGTTTCTCAAGAGGTTGGTCTACAACGCATATTATCAAAGTAATAAAATTAAGCACTTCTAAAATAAAAATTCAGTATCCGAGCAATTTTGAGTCTTCATTTAGATCCCTTAGAAAATGAATTTAAATTTCAGCGTGACGCGAGGCGGACATTAGTCCCTTGCAGTAGAACCTTGCCTTACCAGTTGCAGAAACCAAGGAGGACATCGTTGGGTCGAAATTCGTTATTTAAATTTTCCCGCTCATTAAACTCGAGCATTACAGTTTGAGCGCTAAATGACAGATGTACCGACCAAGAAAAAAAATGAAATTCCGGGTACTTTTTGATCATGGTAACATATTTATTTGTTACAGAAAGAAGATTGATTTATTGATTATTAAGTAAAGAATCAAACTCAAAGTATTAACAGAGAAAAGCATGACATGGTGTAAAACATATATTCGTAAAAATATACATCATATTATTATATTTTAATATCTCTTCTCAATGAAAAAATTGTTCAGTATAAAAATGATTAATTATAATTAGTAATACAATTCATGAACTATTATTTAATAGTATTGTAATTTCTAAATTAATAATATTGATTATAATACTTGTATAAGCAGAAAAATGCATGCCGTTTTGAAAGGTATATATTTATATGTCATATATAAATTCCATTTACAATGTACCGTCCCCGGCGAACCGAAGGAACGGAACGGATACACTACATCGTATCCTTATAGTATCCACATCGTATCCTCTCCGTATCATGCATGAAAAACTAATTAAAAAAGAAAGATGAACATTTCACTTGTTGAAATTCGGATTCTACGTGAAATTTTGCGTTAAAAGGTCACGGAGTAATCGCTATAGTTTTTCTTGCAACATTAAAAACTTTCAAAAAATATTATACCTGTCATTATTGCGGGCTGAAGGCGACTTCAAACGCATCGTCGTTCAATACTGCTATGCACTTACACGATTATGAATGCGCTTGAAGTTGCCTTCAGTCCACGTTGTCGATAGGTATTATATTTTTTATAAGTTTTTAATGTTGCAAGAAAAACTATTGCAATTACTCCGTGACCTTCTAACGCAAAATTTCAGGTAGAATCCGAATTTCAACAAGTGAAATGTTCATCTTTCTTTTTTAACGAGTTTTTCTTGCATGATAAAGAGAGGATACGATGTGGATACTACAAGGATACGCTGTAGCATATCCGTTCCGTTCGTTCGGTCCGCCAGGGGTAACACTCAACTTTTAGGTGGTTAATTAAATCCAGAGATTTATTATTATAAGTACCTCTAAGGTACTGAAGTCCGCACTCTGTGACACGAGAGTAATCACCTCCCCGTACTCTTTTAGCTCAGTAGAGATTCGTGGTGGTGGAAACGAGACATGTGGTTCGGGAGCAAAATGCCCAAATTTCCCTCGCTGAAGAGACATAATGGAACCCAATTTTTGAAGAGCCTGTTCCCAAAGAACCTATTTTTCATTTTGCTCACTTCGCCATTTTATCTAATTAATTCTACAACTTTTACCTTGAAGTACTCATGTAACGGAACTCTGATGGACATAATTTAATGAAAAGAATAAAAGTACAAAATATTATCGCAATTAGAATAGAGATAATGACTTGAGAAATATCATTTACAGGTTATGTAGTAAACTTGTGAACATGAAGGCGCATTCATATGCAAGAAAATTCAGGTCATCGGTCGATAACTGTAAACCGATCCCTAACTTACCAAGCCCACTTTGCAAGCGGTTTGTTTGTGAATGCGCCTTGATATTGTTCTGTTCGAGGTCTTTTCGAGCCGGAACTTCAGTGAACCCCCAGTTTTTTCTGTCCAGGTGACATACCTAGATCACCACATCTTTTTGTTATAACTGTAATGAACATTTGAAGCCAATTTTGACCTTGAGAACCAATTTCTAATATGAGATAACACGTTCTGCGGAACCTAGCAGCGCTTGTCATGAACTACTGAAAATTGCAAATCAGAAATTCACTATCGGAAGAAATATTTATTTAGGATGATCCATTTCTTTTTCATGAACTCAATACACGTTTTTCCAATAGATTTCATGAACATTTCATTCAAATAAATGTTGATTTTACTGAAATGAATGTACAATTAAAACAATTAGGCCAAAATATTTGATAACAAAAAAAATATTTACTCGAACGAAATGCAAGTGTATTTATTATTATTATATTATTTATTATTTCAAGAAGTATTTCCTATGTTCAAACAAATATATTTTCGATTTAATCCATTGCAGATTGTATATTCAAATGACGATTTCTTCCTATGAACTAGATCAATATAATATTTACCTCTTTGAAAATATTTTAAAATGTATATATTTTTTTAGTTACAGCAATCGTGTTAACTCTTAGCATCGCATAAATATTTTTGTCAATTTGATGAATAATTATTTACCTGGAAAAAATATTTCTTTCATTTATAACTTCAAAGAGTGGATTTAATTTAAATGATGAAATAATTCTTAGGGTGTGAAAAACAGATGCAAAGAAATTAAGTTCTTGATACAAAGAAAATAAATCAAAGAAACGAATTTCCTGAGACCCAGTAATTTTTTATCTTCAGTGTATATGTACCAGAAACGTGAAATTCTTGATCAAATAGGGGTGTTTTGCAATTTTAGATAAAATAATTTATTAATACATAATTTTAATCTACACTCAAGGTGCGTTCTGAATTTTTTATTCTGTTGAGTCGTTCAACAGAAAAAAAATTATTAAAAATTGAAGGCGGGAAAACACTTATTCAAGTTGGTGTCACGTGGGTGTCACATGATTTAGAGGTTCTCATAATTATCAATGTGACGATGTGGCTTTGATGAAAACTAACAAAACTTATGATAAAGAGGTTAGGCCCCCTAACCGTTTCATTTTCGCTCTTCGTATTTTGCACTTGCGAAGTCACAATTACTCTTAAAATACTCCGATAGCATGAACATATCTATTTTTGGCAGATTTCCGCTATTAGCTTTTACGAAACCCTCATTTGACATTTTATTAAACAATATTTTGCGACTTCTATTTTTGACATGCAGATAACCAAAACAAAACATCGACACAGAAAAAGATATTTGAGGATCACTGACACATAAGCTGTGATTGGTGGAAAATCCGACCCTTTGACTCAACATTGAACTTGAACAACATTAAATTAAAAATACTAAACAATACGTAAAAAATATTTCATGTGCGTTTTTAAAATTAGAATGGACCCCGCACCAAATAAATTAAAAAAAGGAATTAGTGGATTTTTCTGAATTTTGGATATGTTGTAGATCGTGACATCCCCGATGAAAAGTTCTTATACCATAAAGTCGAAAAATGGACAGTTTTTCGTTCGTATAGCATCAAAGGTCGTTTTTCGTGCACGATAGAGTACACGTACCGAAATTCGAGGAGTGTTTGGCGTTACTTGCAGGGATTATGCCCAACTCGGTGCCTCACTGATATTTTGTGCATTAGGACCCTCTGATCGAGAATATACGTTTCTGAAGGTCGAGAGAAGAATACTTTTTCGTTAGTGTTGCGTCCAGAGTCGCTTTTCTTGCATTCTAAAATATACATACGAACACTGGTGGACTGTTTGGCGTCACGCTCAGGAATCATGCCCAACTCGGTGCCTCACTGATATTTTATACATTAGGACCCCCTGATCGATAATATGCATGTTTCAAGGTCGAGAGAAGGGTTCTTTTTCATTGATGCTACGTCCAAAGTCGCTTTTCTTTTATGCTAACAGAGATATACAGACACTCGAGGACGGTTTGGCGCCACGCTCAGGGATCATGTCCAACTTGGTGCCTCACTGATATTTTGTACATTAGGACCCCCTGATCGATAATATGCATGTCTGAAGGCCATATGTCGGTATTCAAGCAGGCAAGCTACGAGTCTAGCAGTTGCTACAGTTAGACAAATGCTGCTGTTAAGAATTGTTTCACAAAATATAGGGCTTGATGCGATAACGAGAGAGGATTATATAGCAAGACATGTGACACGTATATTATCGACCAGAGGGTCCCAAACTACAAAATATCAAATAGGCACAGAATTGGGCATGATCCCTGAGCGTGGCGGCAAATCGTCCTCCAGTATCGATATCTCTCATTTAGAATGCACTGTACAAAATAACAGTAAGGTACCGAGTTGGGCATGATCCTTGAGCGTGACGCCAAATAGTCCACTACTGTTCGTATATCGAGGGTGTCACTCCATCACCACATAACGTCATTCTGGCTAGTTTTCAGGCGAGCCAAAAAAGACGTTATGTGGTGAATATGCCAGGCTGACGTTGCTTGGTGATCGCTCTAACGCGATTTACGCAGTCCCTAGTGATTATTGGTCGAATATAGTTAGTTATTTCGGTGCGCCGTTAGAGGGGACGTCTCTTATGATTAGAACCTCATTTTTCATAAAAATGACGTTATGTGGTGATGGAGTGACACCCTCGATATCTCTCTTAGAATGCAAGAAAAGCGACTTTGGACGCAACACCAACGAAAAAGTATTCTTCTCTCGACGTTTAGACACATATATTATCGATCAGGGGATCCTAAACTACAAAATATCAGATAGGCACAGAGTTGGACATGATCTCCGAGCATGGCGCCAAACAGCCGTCGAGTTTCGTTACATCTACACTAGCGTGCATGAAAAGCGACCTTTGATGCGATACGAACGAAAAACTGTCCCTTTTTCGACTTTTTGGTATGAGGACCTTTTATTGGGAATGCCAATATCTACAACATATCCAAAATTCAGAAAAATCCTGCGAGATCTTCTTTCAATGTATTTGGTGCGGGTTCCTTGATAAACTATAAGATCCATTCATTGAAAAAGTGATATCTGACTTTGGAAACAACCCTATTACTAGTAAAGTTTAGATAACAGTATGGGAAAATTCTGTAATTTTTAACTCAAAAGTATGAAAGTTGTACCTGAATTTTCCAAAAGTTTTCTTAATTGAAATAACTAAAATCTTCTAAATTTGTCTTAACTTCACGAAACATTAAAGGGAAACTTGAGGTACTAAAGTGGCAATTACATAGATACTTATAATCTAATGATAAATAACTAAAATAATAATACCACATCTAAAAATATGAAATTTGAACAAGGCACTCTCAAAAGTAAAAAATAATAATAAAATTTATATTTGAAATACGGGCACTATGGACTTGAAGTTTATGAGTTCCATGGAAAAAGTGCTAAATTTAAGGATGTTAAAACCCGGACCCAAGCTCAAAATTGAATTGCCTCATTTTACATCATAAATACTAGAATTACATCTTTCTATGATAATTAGCGCCTTTTCCTGTTTTGAATCAAATATGTATTCGGAACGAAAAATTGGCTAATTTCAATAGTTTTGGTGTGAAACGTTTTTCTTTTATGCTCGGGATAGGATGCAGAAAAAAAAGTTTTACACAAAATTGATTGAATTTAACCAATTTTTCACTCGAGTTACAGATATGGCTCAAAATAGGAATAAGCGCTAGTTATTTTTAAAAAATATGTAATTCTAGTATTCATGGACTAAAACAAGGGAATGTAATTTTGAGGTTTTGGGTCCTGGTTCCAACGTCCTTGAGAACAGTAGAAAGTAGAGTATGAGGGGAATTCCATTTCAAATGCGTAGGAAAATTCGGATTTCAAGCCCAGTTTTGAGCACCGAAAAGTTCAAAGTGAATCCCAGTAGTTTGGAGATCGGGATCCTACCGCCTTCCGGGACTAAGACCTAACCTGTTCTAGCCCATTTTCAAGCGCCTCTATAAGCAGCAATCCACTCTATTCATGAAAGCATTGGTATATTGGAAGATTTAGAAAATTCTGGGATATTAATTATAATATTTAGTGAATTCTGAAAATCAGGGAAACTGAATTTAGAACCTAACCAGCTGCAACAATCATCAGAGATCCTCATTTGTTTGTTTTTTTATTTCATTTAATCAGGTCTAGAAACCCAGGGGTTTTAAAAATCAGGGAAACTGAATTTAGAACCTAACCAGCTTCAACAATCATCAGAGATCCGCATTTTTTCTATTTTTTTATTTCATTTAATCAGGTCTAGAGACTCAGGGGTATATTCCAAAACCTAATTCTCAAATTTGAAGTCGAGATAAAAATTAGTGTATAAAATGTAACCAATTCGTTTTTAGATAAACAAATGAAACTTCCTACCACACAGGTTTTGAGTAACATATTTGACGCATGTTTGACAGTTCTCTAACCCCTCTGCATTTTTTCAACCAATCGATCAAGAGATTTTCTTTAATTTTTTTCGCTACAAATGAATTGGTAACTTTTGGAAGGCTAATTTCTATCAATTTCTACCTCGACTAAAACTCTGAGAGTTAGGTTGTGGAATATACTTCATCATTCAACTCCAATCTAATAATGCGAACTAAAATTAATTATTAAATTTGGAATAAAAACATGAATATATATATATATATATATATATATGTATGTATGTATGTATGGTAATATTGAATAAAGCGAAATGATATATTGAACTGAATTGATCCTTTTAACAAGAAAGTGTGGGCAAAAATGTTGTAATATACAGATTTGAGACGCTTTCAAGAATAAAATGATTTGAGCTTAATTTTTGTGTATTTTAAGTAAAACTGAAAACTCTTGCGACGATTTCAGAATTGGACGAAAAATTCCTCTGGTTGTCGCCGTAACGTTGCAATCCTTATCAGGAATTCTATGTGCCTTTGTGCCTTGGTATGAACTATTTCTACCATTAAAGTTAATTTCAGCTATAGCTACTGGTGGTACAATGGTTGCAAGTTTCGTTATACGTGAGTCTTTTTTTAAATGTTCCATAATATATTTCACTGGGAAACTTGCGAGACCGTAATAAAGTAATAATCAATTATCAAAACTTGACATAGCGGTTTTTGTTTCAAAACTAAATCAAAATTTAATATTGGTTAGTACTGACAATTTCTCAGTGGACTGAAAATTGCAGGCGCGGATCTACAATGGTGGCGAAGCGGAGATCGCCCCCCCCCCCCTTCCCCAGGATTGTCTGACTTACCTTTACTTTTTTCCTTTTCAGTGAGAAATGAAGAAAAGCTATAAAAAGTATGAAATTTCATCACGACAAAAATGATTTAAAATTGTTAATTAATATTTGAAAGATTGCAAAATATATAATATAATATTGAATGTGTAAAATGGTATATGTATACACCATTTGTATGCAATTTTCTGACGGCCCCCCCCCCCCCCCCGACACTTCTGTGGATCCGCGCCTGGAAAATTGGGTATTACTACATAACAAAAACATTGTTCTAGTGATGGAAGTCTGTGGACCAAAGTGGCGACCTATTTTATCTGTGCTGTTCCATTTACCTTTCATATTAGGACATTTAATGCTTCCTTTAATTTCTTATTTGACCCGAACGTGGTACGGATTTCAACTTGCCATATCAATACCGTCCATATTTCTTATATCCTACTATTGGTAAGATCAATTTAATTATAATTATTGTTGCATGCCTGACTCTTACAAAACAAAAAAAAGGTTGAATTTTAACGTCCTGAATTTGATTGGGCCGAGAAAGATGCTTTTTCCCTTCCTACGTATTATTTCGGTTCTAAAATTAAAAAAATATCACATTCAGAAATCGATGTTTAATTACTTACGGTCGCACTTCAAGTATGATATAAATAAATGAAAACTAGACTATTTTCTATCTTTAATTATATTTTGTTGTTCAAATGCTATGCACTAAACTCCGAACAAATAGTTCTCTCTTTAACTGAAATACTTAAGCTGTGTATTAAGACAAATTAAAGCATAAGATGATTTGAAGATACGAGAATGACAACTAGATAAAGGCCAATTTTTAGAAATTCTGCTTCTTACGATTTGAAGTAATAGAGATAAAAAGGACGCATTTTATTCCACACCAATAACGCAAAATCGTTTAGGTAGTCCATTCAGGCCATCAATAGGCAGCGCTGGTAGGATGCTGCGTCTTAGTAGACACATCTATCGATTAGCAGGTTCTCCCGACATCCTACTACGGTTTTCTTTGAGCCGCGTTGTTCGTACATCTCTCGTCACATAGGTCCGATTGTGTGAACAACCCTATCACTTAGAACAGCTGTGAAGATCTTATACAGCGTGTTCAGACAAGTTATTGGCCTGCAATTCTGAGAGTTAGACAAGTTGCCCATCTTCGGAAGGAACACTGTGCGTCCCTCCACTAACTATTCCGGAATAGGCTCTTCCGACTTAAGATATCAGGTGAAAATGCTGGCCAGATGCTGGTGGGTTGAAGGAAACTTCTTCCACCAGAAGATCTTGACACTATCTGGTTTCGCAGCGGAATAGTTCTTCTTGCTTGTTACTTCTTTTTTCACCTCCTCTGTAGTGATATGTGGGCTTTCCTTTTCAGGTTTTATGTGGGCTCTGCACAGCTCCTTGAAGCTATTGATGTTCTTTGTGCTTTCTTTCAGTGGATGCTGGACTTCGTAGACTTTTCTCCAAAATGCATCCACCTTCTTTGGTTCAGGCAGATGTTTGGCAGTAACTGAAGGGTCATAAAAGTGTCGAGATAGGTCGGAGAAAAACTGTTAATTTTTTCCGAGCCACCTGCCCCTTCGCTCAAGACTTCTTCTACCGTCAGATAGGACCCGCATTCTGTCAACAATTTGCTGCCTGATGATCAGCAACTTTGACTTTTTAAGTGTGTGATGACGGATTCGCAGTTCAATTCGCAGTGAAATCCCTGCCTGATGTTATGTAGTCAATCACACACTGAATTCTCGACGAGTACTGTCTTGCCCAGCCTTTCTTTGTGCTAAGTTGATCCATTCGCCTTTTGGTCTTATGATAAACCTTTGGTTTTATTTTACCTAGAGACCTTTACCCTCAAAGTTCATTACTTGAGACTTCAGGTATTGCCAATCCCATTAGGGTCAGTTTGTATTTCGAGTCACAAAAAAAAATCGACTCGGCGGGGTTTTTGTACTCACCAAAAATGATTCACCTGTTAACCATTTCAGTTATTCATTCCCCGATAACTTATTATGCAAATTTGAGTTTGAAAACGAAGTTGTATTTTTACGTGTTAAACTCCATAAGAGGAACAATAGCTCTTCGAGAGCTGAAAAATGACTGCAGCAAAAGAAAAAAATATGCATATGTTTATTCTGCCTAGGCTATACGAATTTCTGGTAACCCGTGTTTCTTGAGGACACGGAGCGACCCAAGGATGACAGTCCAGTGATAACTTCGCTCCTCCGAGTGAATCGATCACAAGAACAATTATATTAACCGAATATTCTGGGTACAGTTTCCTCAGCTCATTTATAAATTCTCTATACCTCGCCTGCTTTTTCTTCTCCTTGGTAGTGATGCTGCAGTCGGCCGGAGCCGATTATTCTATCATGAATACAATTCGTTTCTTGAAGTCCTGCAGAGCATTGTCAGGATAGTTGACTCTATCTTCCTCGAAACTACATGAAAATAATGAGAAATAATAATAATAATAACAATATATATAACAATAACATCTAGCTCTAGAGATTGTCGGAGAATATAGTCAGGAGATTGAAACGAAGTTTGAGTTAGAAAAAAGCGCCAAGTTTCATTTGAAGCGCGGACAACTTACTGACTCTATGAGGACCTCGAGCTCGTCGACAGAGCCGCATTTAAGACGTTACATCTATAAGGGATGGTCTCCGGTGTAGATACAAACGTCTGCAATGAACATGCTTGCCGTCGTTGTACTACTCTATTCATTGAGAGTAGTTCCATGGACGGAGGACGAGCTCAGATCCCTCAACATCGGGCCACGAAAGCTTATGAACATAAAAAAAACTTGCACGTTAAGTCGTCCGTTCCGCGACTTTTCGCCATCACGGTGGACGCGGAATACTGAATCTAGAATGTCTTCTCAACAGGATAATTCTGGGTAACGCACATATAGTTGCAAATGGACGAGACCTTCTTCTAAAATGTTCAGAAAATACGAAGAAGTGGGCAAAGGAGCGTTTCTGTACAAAATAGTATTCACTCCAGGAAATCCGGACCAAGAATGCACAGGAGGAAAACTTTCGCGAATAACTCCTCGACAAGTGAATGCACAGCATCTTCCATAGAATTGTGAAGGACCAGTCGATGTCGCTTCGGCTAACGTTTGCTTTCCTCAAATCACCCGGATTGAAGTCGGGCATGAAGGGTTTCATTTTAGAATGTGTGCTGACAAGAACATCAAAGTCAAGGAGAATGAAAAGAAAAGGGAGTATAAAGTCCTCATAAGGAAGTTGTGACGGGTATACCCGGAATATTATGTTAAGCTTCGTGTCCTCAGAATGCACGAGACTTTTGCCGGTTCGTTGTATTGAGTTCGTCGCAGACTGTTAATCACCTATCGCACGGTCGTAAAACGTGTTTACAGCGTAAACGTTACCGCACTCCCTGTGAAATCCTGTGGTTGTCCTTATGACAAAATTTTAACTATATATATTATTGCGCTCCTTCGCGAGCAAGTCAATGGATATTACTTTAGCAACCACCATTACTGCTGCACCCGAGACGGTACGGTACATGCTCACGATACGCAATACGCTGCTTCTTTGAACCGACGCTGATGTTGGATATGAACCTCGACAGCGCCATGTTCATTTTGTCTCTTCGAGCCAGGAATATGGACCGCATTACTGTCGTCATTGTTCCGCTCTGTGCAAAGGTAGCAACGTTTTACGGCAATTTGTTCGTCCATCTCAACAAAAGCCATACAGTTCCTCACTGGCTCACTATCGAGAGATTTACTTTAAGTCCTGGTCCTATTTCCTCTTCGAAGAAGGTCTTAATAACTGTCCTGACCTTTGCTACACTTGTCTGGAACATGTCTCTAATGTTGACCTCAACCCTTGGGACGAGTACCCTTACTATTTTTTCTTTGCCCAGCGCTTCCCGTAGAACCCGACAAATTTGGTTTTTGCTTCTGGGGTATCGCCCATTGCGACATTTCTTGTTTCCCTAATCGACTTGATCTGGACTTCTAACTCTTCAGGCTTCACCTTGCTGTTGAAAGTTTTTAATATATCCGCCCACTTTTATCCCTCCGATGGTATGATCAGGACACCCTCTGGTGTCGCATGTGCTTCATCAACTCGCCTTTTGAGTCGACTTGCAACTTCTTCCAATTCTTCTCTTCCAGCCGCCTTGATTGCCTAATATTACGCCTTCTATGATGCATCATATCCGGTTTCTTCGCCCGCAAATATTTCCACGAAAATCGCGTCACTAACAATTCTGTCCCTTCATGAGGAGCTAGAGAAGGATTCGGTATGCCTACGTCGAGCCCCGCGTGCGGGGTTAAGGTCTCCTTACTCTAGGAAGTGATACGGATTCCTAGAGACATTATACAGAACACCACTCCCTTGGTACCATTTAGCCTTCGGCATGTAGTTTACCCCTTGGCTTGGTGGAGGTTTCTCCTTCGGGACCATCTCTGGACCATTGTCCGCAACTGCCTCTATAGGTGTGTAATCGTGTTTCGTAGAAGTAATCGGCACTGGGTACATTAGAGACTTAGTGACAATATATGTCGCACTTAAAATAGTCACATGTTGCAAGCGTAGCAAGTAACATTTGTCAATTATGCCAGTAACAATTGCCGGTGATGCCATGAACGTGGTATCTGGCGCGGCGGCAAGCATCGTAAATGTGGGCCAATTTTGACCAATGTTACTGGGATGTCACTATTCTCGGGTAGCAAAGGTTACTTGCTACGCTTGGAACTGTAATACTACCCGTTATCCGGAATTTTCATTTCATCGTCAGCTAACTTCACTTTGTCAAGTGCTGAGGGGGGAAACCATGGTATCAAATGCATGAGACTGAACTTTATTTTCTTAATAGCTTCGCAAAAAGTAATTTCTCGCTACGAGTGTATTCAAAAAATAAGTTGTATTTTTCAAAAACTGTTCAACAAGATAATACAATCGATATAAAAAATAGTTTTGATGAAGATATCAATAAAAAGAAATATATTATCAGAAGATTATTCCCGTGCATTCCGTGCCATTCTTTTCCCTTCAACAATAGACAAAGTGAAGTTAGTTGGCATATGCCGTCTCTTGTTCGTGTTATGGCAGGGCGGAATATTATTCTTCCGATGACCTGGTCGACCCGATTGTCCACCAATTTTACGTAGGATCAATTGGAACTTTAGAATTTGAAAAAGTCTGGAAAGTACGATTTTTTTTCGCACCAAAGTTATTTAAAAAAACTGTTCTTGTGCACCTTTTATAAGAAATATACAACGGCTTGCCTTCATGCCGGAAGTAAACAATTTAGAGTATTTTTTAACATCAAAATTAAGGGTAAAAGGCAATTATATTTTGTTATATAGTTAATTTTCAAAGAAGATACATATGTAGGACACGTAATGTCTGGACTACACGTCCAGGTCTCACTTGCATACAACACACTACGAAACTTGAAGAGTAATATGTAAATATTTAGATTTAATCTCCATATATAAAGCTTCAATATCTGGATATTAATATTTAGATATTACACCTTAACAGCTAGATCGTTGTTCCATAGATAAATTTCCAGATATCAATTCTTAGTATCCATTTTTATCAGGAAAAACATCGTTAATATGTATCTGGATTAGGTCAAAAGTTATAGAGGTACAACAAAAAATTTACTTTAAAAGAAATTTCAAAATTGAAATACTCATAGCTTCTTAGAAACTTCTTTTCGTGTATCAAAATATTTGATGTTGATTTATATATCCTAGTCAATATTTATTTATTTCTGCAATTAATTTAATTATTATAACTATCTGCTGTTAGGGTAATTCCTGAATCTCCAAGATGGTTACTAGCGGTAGGAAAGAATGCAGAAGCCATTGAAGTTTTGAAAAAAGCTGCTAGAAGAAATGGTATTTCTCCAGATAAAGTAACTGCAGCAATAGATTTCCATGAAAAACAAGACGGTCAGAATCAGAAGCAAAAGAAGAACAAATATAACATTACACATCTATTTAGAACACCTAATATGAGACTGAGAAGTATCTGTGTCTGTGCTAACTGGTTTGTTTGCGGCATCTGTTTCTTTGGTTTAGCTCAATATATGGGACAACTTGATGGAAACATATTCGTTAATGTGGCAGCGTCAGGTAAATGCTTTTTCTTTAATTGGAAGCAATTTCAAAAGTTAAAAATACCTTTCAATTCAACGTCCTAGATAGAATAGAACTGTCATTTTGAGAATAATTGTATGTTAACTTGAATTTCCAGCTGCTATTGAATTGCCAGGAACCATGATGGTCTTGCTACTTATATCCCACGTTTCTCGATTAAAAATTCTAATTGGAGGACATTTATTATCCGGAATAAGTTTATTGCTAATAACAATCGTACCACATGAAACTGCTAAATTTTGTTTAGCAAATCTCGGTATTGTTGGAGTGACTATGTCTTTTCCGACAGTTTACTTGTACAGTAGTGAAATATATCCGACTGTTTTAAGAAATATTGGGGTTGGATTAGGCAGTGTGTGCGCAAGACTGGGCAGCATTATAGCTCCATATATTGCTACTATGGTAAGAACTATAATAATATAATGAAGCTCTATTTATTTACACTGCATAAGAGTAGTTGCCAAAAAGGTCTGCAATTAATTTCCTACCCTTTTCAAATATCTTTATTGTTACGAGCAATAATATATTGTGCTACAAGGGTGGAAAATAGGCAGTTCCACCCCAGTGTGACATTTGCTGTACGAACCAAAAGTGAATCGAAGCGGAGTACTGTAAACTTCACACGAGCTACAATTGCATCAGCTAAAAAAAATATTTTATGTATTTTTGGCTCAAAAATTCTTGTGATTTTTTTCAGATTTTCAAAAGTGCTGGAACGACCTCAAAAAAAAATAAAAACCGCGTTTTTCGCCTCTAGCTCTTTCTACATAATTCCTACGATGAAACCCACCACGCCATCGTATTCTACGCCAAAAAATACATCGAAAACGTGTATTCATTTTTTGAAAATAATTGTTGGCAGCCCTTCAAAAATTCAGCCAATAAAAACGATCAGCTCGGCTCACAATATTAAAAATTATTGTCATTTCACAAAAACTATTTTCAAAAAAGTAATACATGTTTTCGATGTCTTTTTTTTGCGTAGAATACAATGGCGCAATCGGTTTTATCGTAGGATCTATTTAGAAGGAGCTAGAGACGAAAAGCGGTGTTTTTGAGTGGTCTTTCGCCCTAGCTCTTTCTACATAATTCCTACGATGAAATGAACCACGCCATCGTATGTTACGTACAAAAATACATCAAAAATATGTATTATTATTTTGGAAATAAATATTGGTAGACCTTAATGACTGATGATTTTTAACGTAATTTTTGCAATAAGGAAGTCTAAATGTATGAACTGTGTTACAGAGCCCACCCAAATAGCCATACTCCCCTGAGGGTCAGGTGACTGAGCGGGTGGCTCATCGTTTTATTTATTGTCACTGTGAGTCGGGTCGAATGATCTTACTTGCTCAATTTGTGAAGGTCTATTAAAATTACTTTAGCAAAAGAAAGACATAATTCCTGATATATTTTTTTTAGTAGAATCCAAAGGCACAATCGGATTCATCGTAATATTTTTCTATAAAGCGTTAGTGTCCAAAAATCGAACTTTTCTGTAGTTTTCCGCTCGAAAACTTGAAAAAATTGTATATCGAAACAAAAATTCTCTCTCAAAATTTCTCTCAAAAATGGCTCAAAAATTCCTGTGATTTTTTTCAGATCTAAAAAAAAATGTGGAATGACCTCAAAAAAAAAAACCCGCGTTTTTCGCCTCTCGCTCTTTTCACATAATTCCTACGATAAAACCGACCACGCCATCGTATTCTACGCAAAAAAATACATCGAAAACGTGTATTAGTTTTTTGAAAATAATTTTTGGCAGCCCTTCAAAAATTCAGCAAATAAAAACGATCAGTTCGGCTTACATGCAGTGCAGACATTCCATATTTTTACTTCTTCCAATTGCAAGGGAAACCCAACGTAGAATACAATGGCGCAGTCAGTTTCATCATAAAAATTATCCAGAAAGCGTCAAAAGCGAAAAACTACAGAAAAGTTCGGTTTTTGGACACTAACGCTTTATAGAAAAATATTACGATGAATCCGATTGCGCCATCTAATTCTACTAGAAAAAATATATCAGGATTTATGTCTTTCGTTTGCTAAAGTAATTTTAATAGACCTTCACAAATTGAGCAAGTAAGATCATTCGACCCGACCAGCAGTGACAATAAATAAAATGATGAGCCACCCGCTCAGTCACCTGACCCTCAGGGGAGTATGGCTATTAGGGAGGGCTCTGTAACACAGTTCATACATTTAGATTTCCTTATTGCAGAAATGACGTTAAAAATCATCAGTCATTAAGGTCTACCAACATTTATTTCCAAAAAAATAATACACGTTTTCGATGTATTTTTTTGCGTAGAATAAGATGGCGTGGTTGGTTTCATCGTAGGGATTATGTAGAAAGAGCTAGGGGCGAAAGACCACTCAAAAACACTGCTTTTCGTCTCTAGCTCCTTCTAAATAGATCCTACAATAAAACCGATTGCGCCATTGTACTCTACGCAAAAAAGGACATCGAAAACGTGTATTACTTTTTTGGAAATAATGTTTGTGAAATGGCAATAATTTTTAATATTGTGAGCCTAGCCGATCGTTTTTATTTGCTGAATTTTTGAAGGACTGCCAAAAATTATTTTCAAAAAATTAAGACACGTTTTCGATCTATTTTTTTGCGTAGAATACGATGGCGGGGTTGGTTTCATCGTAGGAATTATGTAGAAAGAGCTAGAGGCAAAAAACGTGGTTTTTAGTGGTTTTTATTTTTTTTGAGGTCGTTCCCTACAAGGCAGATTAGACTGTCTTATCCGGCTAGGCCCTTTGTCTTTAGGTGAGGCCTTGAATATCAGGGCAGAAACTATAGAGAAATTGAGTCCGTGGTTATGAAAAAGAACCGGGTTCAACCGAAAACAAGTTTGAAAAAAATAATACCACTTCTTAATAACCATATGTAACCATGTGTAACCATCTTGAGCCTTAAACACTAAAATTCCTAATAATAATTCTTTCGAAATATGCTGCTCAATAAACTATTGGACATTATTATAATAATCATTATTATTAAAAAAGGAGTGTAAATAAGGCCTTTTTGACCCCGAAATTCTAGAGTTAGAAAATAATTTTCATTATGCATCTATATGAGGCATGACCACAAAGATCATGGAAAAAGTAAATTGACGAGATACAAGACACAGATGACTATACTACAGTCCAAGCTCCGAGCATTGCCGCCCCGAGCATTGCCGGTTCCCCGATTTCTCGCTCGAGCACTACCCCCACTTTAGCGTCGCTCGCGATCGATGAATTTCATAGCTAACGCTCCGAGGATTGCCGGAAACGAAACGTCCAAATCTGAAGGTTTTTTTCGGGCAAAATCTCGAAATTTTTCAGTCAAACAAATTGTTCATTTTATTATACATATAAGAAATGAAATATGAGGAAATCTGTTCGTTATTCAACATTATTTTTAATCCACTTTAAAAAAATTTGCTATTATATAAAATCAAATTTATGTACTATAAGGTATCAATATTTCTTGCACAAATATTTGTGAATATATTACAATATCAAAGATAGCTAACTAATCAATTTTTATTTTACTTTCCGTCAAATATTTAAAGGCTTTGCACAGAGATGTTTTGGATAAATGTTCAACATAAAATGTGAACGTTAAAACCTGGAAAAAACCATGAAAAATTATAAAATCGCGTTCAAAAGATATTAGATGCCTGATTTCAGCTCCTTTGATATGCATTTCTATGAGAAAACTGCTCGCAGTATTATTGCTCGGTATAAAACGTGGAAAACAGTGCAAGAATTTTTTCTTGTACATATTTAAGCTGTATCGGTTTTTGAATTTCCATTTTTCGAATGAAATAATATCTATTCTCACTGCTGTAAAAAAAGCTTTTAATTGCTTTTTTTGTTTACGTTTTTCATGTATATTATAATTACGAAGATTACACGAGTGACATTAAATTGTGGTTATAATTGACAATTCGATATTTGAGTTTCTCTTTGTTAAAAAAAAAAGCAATGAGACACAGTAATTATTCATATACTGCACGAAATTACATAGGTAACGTTAAAAGTGAGGTGAAATACTTGTCACTTTAACGCTTTGTTTACATTTATTCTAAGAATCGAACAAACCATAGCTAATGTTCGATTTTTATGTTTCACATACCTTTAAACTCGGGTTTATAACAAAATAATACAATTTGAATCACTTTTGTACACATGTATGTACACTAGGTACATGAAACGATTTTCGAGATAGATTTTTAAACTAACCGACGCGCGGCAATGCTCGGAGATTGTCAGCTGTATTCTTCTCTTCCACGCATTCGAGCGTGACCGAGCTTAGAGTGGGGGTTTATGGCTTCTTGGAATTATACTCCCCTACAGCCCCGAAAACGGCAATGCTCGGAGCTTGGACTGTATTGAAAATCATAATTATTAACAAATTTAAATTAATGAAGAAGAAATAGATAATATTTACATAATATAAATAAATCATGATAATATTTATGACAATGAAGAAGGTGCAATGATAAAGTCTGTAGGCCCGGCGGAACGCAGGTTATCTGCCTTTCTCGCTCCGTAAGAAGCGTGAATGTAAAGGAATTAGAGTAAGCGAGGCACTCGCATGTGGAAAACAAATGACGGTTTTCCACATGCGAGTGTCTCGCTTACTCTGAGTCCGCCTGGATAGTAACATCCCAATATAAGATGTAATCTTCGTTTTTTTTTAAATGGGCATTGGAATTTGTCTATTAGAAGGCATCCATTCTGTTTAGAGTCTTAGGTTTGGGGCTAGTTGTTGATATGTAATGCCTGCGACATCATTATGTCTGTGCATATATATTATCTTTGAGCTATTACGCCACAACCATCAATAATGTGCTCGATGGATTAGTTGTTATCTCCACATAATCTGCGCCGGTCAACCACGTCTTGATATAACACGTGTTTGCGATAATTTCTGGTGCTGACAACCCTGTACTGAATTGCAGTGACGAATCCTTCCGTTTCTGGGAACAGGACGCCCTTTTCCAGCCAAATATTACATGCCTCACTAAATACTTCATATTGATCTAACGTTTTAGGGTGCTCGTCGTAGATGGCTTTTTATCTCCATTGCGTTTCTAATTTCTCTATAGTTTCTACCCTGATATTCAAGGCCTCACCTGAAGAAAAATTTAAGGGCGTATAGTCAAGATCTGCGATACAGATGGTGTTGTAAGGCGCAACATCTCGCTTGCTGTTAAAATAGTCTCGCAACTGTATATCTTGTGACTTACACTGTTTCTTGACATCGACAATGCTCGTACTCCCTCTATCTCGTGGTAAAACTAACCTTTCAATCGCCGAAAAACTGTGCTGCATTCGGTGCTCCGTCATTTATACGCGGACGGTTCAATGTAACCTTTCAAAGTCGGTGTTAGACCATTTGATGAGCCCAAAGGAGTACGTGAGGATAGGGATGCATAGGTTTTGAGTGCTCTAGTTTTGTTTGCTGATTCAAGAGATCTCTTCAGAATCAATCTGAGTCTTGTAGTGTAGGCAGCCATCAGGCTTTTCTTAACTATCGTATGCTGTATACCCTTAGATTGAAGAATACCAAGATATTTATATTACTCGCCCTAAGCCATTGCCTTGATGTAATTCACGATCTCGTTCTTGAGCTCTGCGGTCCCTAATTCTTATATAATTAAATGCACTGTTCTGCATTTATCTAGTCCGAATTCCATGTGGATATCATTGGGAAATTACTTCATGACATCGATCACTTGCTGCAGTTTCTGGTCGGAATTAGCGTATAGCTCCAGGTCATCCATGTAAAGAAGATGGGTCACTTGATGACCATCCTCGTTATCATGTATTCGGAACCCATGAGACATGCTATTTAGTGTTTTGCTCAATGGGTTCAAAGCTAAATAGAACCACAGTGCACTAAAGGAGTCTCCTTGAAAGATATCCGTCGTGATACGTAATAATCTAGTTATCCTTGGTTGACCTAGAAATTCGATGATGCGTGGGAAGATTTTTATATTTTTAAGACCAAGCAAATAGTCATGTGGTATGGAAGGAAACGCTTGCTTGTAGACAATGTATACTATGTGCAAGTTTCTTTGATGCTTTCGAGCTTGCGTCGTGGCAACATCATCTAAGGTGACTAGATCTTTACTGTCCTGCGAGTTTTCACAACATCCTTTTTGCTCTTCTGTTAGGATGTTATTCTCTTCGCAGTGAGAATATACTTTATCTGCAGCGAAAGCTGTAAGACATTTACAAGCTGTTGAAAGACAGGCTATCGGTCTAAATTCAAATGGATTTTAAGTGTCTGCTTTTTTAGGCAACATATACTTAGTACCTTTGAGCATAAAGCCTTGCATCAGATATGGGTGTTTGATGATCTTCTGAAAACACCTTGCCAATGCAGGATGCACACTCGTCAGGTATTTGTACCTGCACTTGTGCATCATGTCCGAACCTGGAGCTTTTCAGTTACTATCTTAGCCAGCTTGATTTCAGGGTTATCGCTTGCTTTCTCTAGTTGGAACGACGCCGTGTCCAAATTGCTTCTGTCAGTTTTTCCCAGAACACCCGCCTAGTAGTTAGTCATGTCTTCCAATTGAGGGACTTTGGTGTCCTGCTGGTTGTTTTGCTTTACACTCAGTTCACGCTAGAATCTTTTTTCATCTGCCTGAAAGGTGCGATTCTGTTGCCTTCTTGCTCTACTTTTCTTGTACCGACGCAGCCCAGCAGTAAGAACATCAAGTCTCTGCCGTTGAGAGTCTATAATCTTGTCCAATATTGCTGGTGTTAATGTTTTAATGGACCGCGGGTGAATGCTTTTATGGATAGATAAACGTTTATTTTTCAGCCTGCTGGCCTTAAAAAATTGACTTGCTTACACTTCTATTTTTTACAGAATTTTCTTAAAACGAACCCTTAGAAACTAAAATCCATCCATTCCTTATCTCTAGGACCGCACTCTCTTATCGCGTTGCCTACCTCGCTTCGCCTCGCCTCGCTCGCATATCCCTACTTTCTCGCATTGCCTCGGTTGCCAACCTCTGTTTCCGCGGCTACTATATACTACTTATTTACTATTTACAATATTTACAGCTTAATGATATATACTTCCTCTCCTATTTACAATCTTTTCTTCCCCATTCCTCTTCTTCCTTCCTTCTCTTCTTCTCCATCCTACCCAACACTACTTTCACACATGCTACTGCCCTTTTTCCCCCTTTTCATGCATCAATACCTCCATGCTTATCTCACTCCATCCACCTCTACGCACTCCTCCAACCAGTGCCCCACTCTTGCATCCCCCTTCCCACACAGTTCATACATCCTCTTCTCCCGAGAGAGCCAGAACCTGTTGAAACCTTCCAGGCACCCACATCTCATCCTAGCTATAAGGTCCTGACTTCCTTTCTCTCCTTTCTCACATAAATATTGCGCTCTTGCCCTTGGCATAATCCACACATAGTTCCCGTTATACCTTGACTCTCTTATTCTCTCTTCCCCTTCTGTCTTCTCTCTCCTCATGCCGTTTTTCTTAACCAACTCATATACCTTCCTTCCTCTTGCATCCTTCTCACTTCATCCATCTGCAGTGCATTCGTTCTAAAGTACCCTTCCCTCTCAACCTCCATCTTCCCACCCCCTCTCCTGTTCTCCTTCTCCCACCAACACTTCCTAACCAGCCTACTTCCCCCCTCTTCCAAAAATTTCTCCTCATATTTACATGCCCGACTCCCCGCTAGAATCCCTACACTCGTTCTCCCCGTCTCCCTCCTGACAATATTATTAGGCTTGTTTCTTGCCAACCCCAAGGTCCGCTTTACATACCACTCCTGCATTCTATTTATCTCTTCACTTTCCTTCCACCCCCCACACCTCTACTCCATACAATAGCACACTCATCACTAGTGAATCAAACAATTTCATTCTCCTTCGAAAATCATCTGCGGATAACTTCTTTCCCAACCCCTACACCTGCCTCATCACGACATTTGCCCTCTTCACTCTCTCTTTTATGTGATCATCCACTCCCCCATTCCTCCGAAACACGAAGCCCAGGTACACAAACTCTTTCACCTCCTGCACCTCCTTTCCCTTCCACTTTCACTCCCCTCCCTTATCCCTTCCGCCTCCTCATCTGAACACCATAACCTTGGACTTTTCCGCATTCAGTTCTAACCCCTAACGCGCCTTTGAGATCCACAAAAAACGCGTACACTATCGTCCCCTTCTTCGCTAATTCTCTATCCAACACGTGCTGCAGAACGTAGATATTGTCGATAGTACTCCTACCCGCCCTAAAGCCCGCCTGCGTTTCGGCAATATTCCTTTCCCCTCGACATCCTTCCGCAGGTTCTCTGCCACCACCATCGTGTATACTTTATACGACGTATTCATTAGCGTAATACCTCTATAATTTTCCTGTCAATCCCTATCTCCTTTCTTATACAGTGGCACTATTAACGCTTCTCTCCACCCTCCTGGGAATCCCTCGCTCCTCCATACTTTCTTCACTACCTCCTTCAGCCTCTCCCTAACCTCTTGTGTACTAAACAGCCATGCTTAGTTCTCTACCCCATCCAGCCCTGCTGCTTTTGACCTACTCAACTTTCTTATCTGCTTCTCTATCTCCTCGTCATTCAACTCCTCCATCTCTGCCTCTCCCGTTCTTCTACTCCCCCCATCCATCTTCCTTGAATCTCCTCCCTTTTCGCATTACCCTCTTTGCACTTATTGTACTTCCTCTTCACCTTCCTTTCCATCTTTCTACATTTCCTATCCCACGACGGCTTCAACATCGCTTTATTCTCCTTTCTAAATACCTTCTTTTGCACACACCCTTTCAACTTCTCTTTCAGATCCTTCCATATCTCTTCCACCGACTCCCCTTCAAAGCGTACATTTCCTAGCTGAGCCTGATACTTCTCTATCGCCTCCCTCGTCCGGGTCACCCAGTCCCCTATCGAGACTTCTTCCTCGCCTTGTCTTCCTCCACCCTCCCCTCTTATCCACAGACTTAATGGCTGATTGTCTGATTCCACCCTCCCCTCTACTGCGAATTTTGCCGTCTCCTCCCATGCTAGCATATTCATGACCACATAGTCTATCACCGATACCCCCACCTTACTTACATAATTATGTGTATTCTCCCTCTTCGTCCCCAGCTGCCATACCATTCGCCACTGCCCATCCTCTATCCTCCATCCAGTCCCTTAGAATCTCCCCTCCTGATTTATCATATTATCCTTCGATTTCCTTTCGAAGCTCTCCCCTTCCCTGTAAAGGCCTCCTTTCCTCCCCATCCGCGCATTAAAATCTCCACCCAGTGCCAACTACATTGTAGGCCTAGTTCTGCGGCCCGACATTCTAACGTCTGCTAAAGCTCAACAGTATACAAGAGTTTTCACCTTTAACGCAGTATGTGTTGCGTTCGAATGCATAGGTTAAATCTTGCTATTCATGTGTTCTATTAGAGCACATAGATCATTTGTGATGTTCATCTCGGGCAGAGAATGCCTTTGTGTTGGTTCTGCATGTCTGAATTCTATCAAAAGATCACGAAAATTCCTCACAAAGTGCTGTAGTTTTTCCGCATCTTCCACGGGGAGGTCATCAATAGGAAGCTGTTGTTTCACTTCCATTATGATGGCAGCTGTTTGAATAGCTGAAAGCAATCTGTTTACAGATATTGAGCGTTTTTGTCTGCTAGATTCTGCTAATTTATTATTGTGGCTAGCTCTGGGATCCTTACGTAAGAAGAGTCTATGATGTCCTCTCCTCAGCCTTTGCCCTCCTTTCTCTGCCAAAAAATAAAGGTGCATGATATTTCTGCGTTTGTCGCAGATGTTCTTGCTGCGCAGCTCTTTGATTAGTGAGATCTGCCTGTCCATCTCGCAGATCACCATCACCACCGTCCATATTGCTGTGGCCCACAGCGGTGGCTCCAGGGGTTCCCAACGATCCTCGGGAAGCAAAAAGCGTTTTAAAACCTTCAATAGATTCTCCATGATATAATCCCTTTCCTCTTCGTTCTCTGCCTGTCTGGCATGGGAAATCCTGTCAGTAGCAGTGCTACCGCAACATAACTCTCAAAGTCATGAGAGAATAGCTCAAGCCCTACCAAGGGCCCAAACGCGAGAACATGCGAGAATTATTATTATTATTATTATTATTATTATACCATGAAGCCATCTTTTCCAGTGTAAGCACGACTAACTCGGTTCTAGCCGTTGATCAGGGAAAAGTGATGAAGGGAGCTGTACAAAGCGATATAAGGGGGGGGGGGGGGAGCGTAGATTTTTAGATCAATCTGGAATTCCCGTATTATTTATTTGAATAACACGTTTATTAGTTTCCAAGCTCTTTCGTTTCAGGCGTCATTCACTCCACTGACACTCTTCATCATGCATTTGTAATAAAATATTTATTGCCACACATTGCCACAATTTCACACATTCCAGACATTCTTTCCTCAGTCTGCCTCTGGGTACGCTACTATTTACCTTACCTCGATATACTTGTTTCGCGAGTCATTCATCTCTCATTCACTCAACATGTCCGAAAAATCTCAACAAATTTCTTCCACTCTTGTAAAATAGTGTCCAATCTATACCACACTCTTTAGAAATTTTCTTGTTTGTGACTTTGTCCATTAGCCTTTCACCGCACACTCAAATGGGAACCTCAATTTTTTATCACATATTCAAATTTTCCCTTATGAAATACATAAGTTTTAAAAATCCAAGTGATCAATTCTTTGGTCTGTACAGTCTTATAAAAAACAACACATTGTAATTTTTGAGTCAAAATTGTAATAAGATCGATGTTTCGGCTCGGCTTCGAGCCATTCTCAAGATCTAAACAAAATAATTTTCAAAATTTTTCAAATAAAATGAACAAGTTAATTAAAGTCGAAACAACGAATTGAATCTTTTGAAAATTAAGTTTCATCGTTTCAAACTTTGAAATTAACTTATAATTTAAATTTTCAACATTGAACTTATTAAAACAATGCTTAATGTGTGCCGGTACAAAAGAATTATTCTTACATCTAATTAAGAAAGTAAGTTGCTCCTTTAACACAACTAATCTCTTGTTAGAATTAATCCAATCTCCGATGCCGTACCTAGTAGTTGCTCCATACTGACTCAAGATGTAGGACAAATAACCCATTGCTCCGGAAATTAACTAACCTTTTTAATCAATAATATCGGTTGGTGGTAAGCAAACCAAACTCCGTTCTTAGACTGTTGTCGATAAAATCCAAGTGATCAATTTTTTGGTCTTTATAGTCTTATAAAAAACAACAAATTGTAATTCTGGTGTCAAAATTTTCATAAGATCGACGTTTCGGCTCGGTTGTGAGCCATTCTCAAGATCTAAACAAAATAATCTTTTAAATTTTTTAAATAAAATGAACAAGTTAATTAAAGTCGAAACAACGAATTGAATCTTTTGAAAATTAATTTCCGTCGTTTCAAACTTTAAATTAACTTATAATTTAAATTTTCAGCATTAAAATTATTAAAACAATGCTTAATGTGTGCCGGTACAAAATAATTAATTATTATTTTTATATAATTATATAATTGTTTTGTATTTGAAAAATTTTTTAAATTATTTTGCATGGCAAAAAATTGATCACTTGGATTTTATCGACAACAGTCTAAGAACAGAGTTTGGTTTGGTTACCACCAACCGATATTATTGCATAAGTTTTATTCGAAAATTTTTTCTCGATTCGTGAGAACCCCGCCCCCGGCCTCCTTGGGAGAGGGGTGAATTTTTTCAAAGTCGCTTTTCCCCCTCGAAAATAAAAAGTTTTCATTACGGATATTTTTTTCATATGATGCGTATTTTTTGAGATATTTGGAAGTCTCAAGCTGAAAAAAAAACACCAGTATACTTTAAAGATCATTCTCAATCAAAACTCCTACCTGATCGCGTTCTCAAAATACTCTACAAGGAGTTTTAAATCCTTGTGAGCCATTTTATGCAAAATTTCGGTCTAATGTGAAAATAGAAAAAATCATTTTCCCATTGTTACCTCACTTCTTTGATAAATAGGGAAGGTATACAAATGTATATACATTAAACAACCACCGCAGGGTCCCAGTGGGAGCAACTGCCATCCAAACATAACACCGCCCCCCTCCCCCCCTATATAATTTGAAAAAAGGATTGGACAACCATCGCCGGGCTCTCACTGGGAGAAACTGCCACCTAAAAATGACACCAGCTCGATGAAATCACGACAGTCTGGCGAAACTCTCGTGTGTCTTCAGGACACAAAGCGACCCAAGGATGCCAGCTTTCTGCATCCATCTCGCAAGTGCCTTGGCATATTTTTGGAACGCGGGTATGGCTTTAAGATTTCGTTATAGTCGTCCGGAGTCGATAATTCAATCAGGAATTTTGTTCGTTTTTCGAAGTCTTTAACCCGGCATCATGGGGGTGGAGAAGTGTTACACGGACGTAGGGGTGGGTCATATAGACCCGCTTATTAGACTTGAATTATACCAGTACTTTATTATTAAAAAAGGTAATATGTATTCCGGTTTATTTTTTTAGCGGTATTCATGTAAATAAATAAAAGAGAAATATCATATAATATTATGTTTTGATCATATTAATAATGACCGTTCGAGGTCATTCCGAACCGTTGCTATTGAGCATGGACCAGAGGGGTCGCAGTGGCGGGGGGCAGAAGCACTTTTGCGACAATTTGCGAGCTGAAAATTTGTGAAGGGTCAGTGTACATTGTAAAATAATTAAAATCATATGTATTGAAAATGGCGCAAAATTGTTACATCAAATTCAGGGATGGGTCTCGAGACCTTTTTGAACTTTGTGCACGTTTAACTCTCAGTGTGGTCGCCACTAGACTAATGTGTTACCTGCAACGCTTAGAACGACTCAGCAGCTCCAGCTACTGAGAAGAACAGCAACGTCGTACGCATAGTAACCGAACTTTAAGCAAAATAAAATGTGCCGGGTCTCACAGACCCAACCCCCATGACGCCGGGTCAAGAACGATGTCAGGCCTCGAGTGTGCAACGGCAACTGCTGTGCGAAAATCGTAGTTCCAGAAAATTTGGCACTTCTCGTTTTGGACAATTGACTCTATCTTCCTCGGAGCGTTCGGCAGGGCAGGGTCACGACCAGCACCGTAAGAGCGACATAGATGGTAATAAAACACTCTTAGGGCCGCATTATGTCTGTAGAGATACGTCGTTCCCGCATGAGTGGGACACCAGGATAGTATCGTCGGCTGGGAGAAGGACTGTGCCGACTCCGCTGAGCGCTGAAAACTGTGCCGATTCGGCCGGGTGCTGAAAACTGTGCCGATTCGCGCGAGCCGAGAAAACTGTGCCGATTCGGATAAGTTTTGAAGAATGTGCCGTTTCAAGAAGGATAAATCTTTGCTCCGTTTTAAGTTGGCAACCCCATGTTCTACACAGTGGCGGCGTTGCATGGGTTGGCA
>CAKNXH010053399.1:0-10067 GCA_932178445.1 Andricus quercusramuli | reverse complement strand
CAAAACATGGTGCCTCCTGTGAGGTATGATCTTCATGCCTTCGTTTTTTCCGGAAAATCATCAAAAGTTTTAAGTGCCGCAATGTAGACGCGCGGTGGTGTCGCTCGTGTGTTCGTGATTCGTGGCGAAAAGTGGTACCACGGTAATATTTCCGTTCACGGTAACTTAACCGCGAGGTACGGGTCGACACGGAACGACGAGGGAACTACTTTCGGCGGCCATGTTCATGTTCTACAACGTGCGAGTCGAACGAATGGACGCTTCTTCTGCCACCTCTCACGAGTCGCTCCCGATCAGGATCATCTCAGCTTCCAGAGGGTCTTCTTTCGTCTTCAAAAACCAGATAAGTCTTGCGCTTTCGTTAAATGTGTATATTTTGCGGATTTAAAGGTGGTATTGTTCTGAAATGTGATAAAATAAATTCGACACGTAAGGGATCGTCCATAAATTACGTAAGACGTTTTTCTTTTGTTTGTATCGTTGTGTCCTTCTCAACTTCACAGCAATTTTATTTCCTTCTTTATTCAAACAAAAGAAAAACGTCTTACGTAATTTATGGACGATCCCTAACGGCGCCACGAGGCGACGCCGAGACGCAGTGCGGGTGCGTTCTCACGCGTTTTCTTTTACAGATGCATTCTTTTAACTCTTAATTAAAATCGATTGATCTTGAATTGCTTTTCTTGTTATTGTCGAATCGAGAAAAATTAAAGTTCTTCATGTAAAACCACGTGTCAAATTGAACGAAGGACGCAAGTACGAGTGCGTTTTCGCGTCTGATTCATAGAGCACATTTTTTATTACCATTTTAAAAATTGAATTCTCATTCCATTTATTTGATTTTTTTTCGAAAATAAGAAAAAACGTCTTTCATCGGTTCGCAAAGTGACAGGTTTCCTAACCTCACAGCCATCCCAATCATAACCAATTTTTTATCTATACACGGCGTTTTCTCCGTTTGTGTCGCCACCACTGGGGGCAGCAAAACTCGTCGCCTTTCTTTTTTGTGAAAATTGGTGATCATGGCTTCAGCCGAAAACAAAAAGCGTATAGCGCACATCGTGCAGAGGGGGGTATCCTTGGAAAAGAGAATCGCGAACTTGCAGGTGTATTTAAACGATCCCGCGTGTAACGTCACTAACGCGCGGCTAAGATTAGCAAGCATCGACGGTCTTTTCAAGGAATATTCCATTTTAAACGATGAATTAGTAATTTTAAAATCAGATCACCCTCGGCTTGAGGCATTTGCAGAAATCGAAATCAATGATTATGATGTTGCGACGTTAGTTACAGAAAAACAAAACGCGGTCCCTCTTGCTAGCTCAACGATGAACGCGAGTAACATAACGATTTCTGAACGGCAAGATCGCCCTAAATTACCGACAATTCAAATTCCCAAATTTAACGGAGATCATAGTCAGTGGGTGGCGTGGAAGCATAGTTTCGAGTCATTGGTTCACTCTCGTCCCGATTTAAGCAATTACGTAAACACACTCAATTGATCAATTCCCTCTCCGGAACAGCTTCAAATAAAATCAGTGCATTTCCTCCCAGCGAAGAAAACTACACTAAAGCTTGGGAAGCTTTATGCGAGAGCTTCGACCAAAAGCGTATCATTGTGGCCGAACACATTGATGCACTTCATGATTTACCGGTCCTCACTCGCGCGAATCCCGAAGATCTTTCCTTACTTGTCGACAAAACCAAACAACATTTAAGCATGCTTCGGGAAGTAGGTATTGATTTACACGAACAACATGTCATCCGAATTTTAGAAAGACGCCTCCCACCGGCAACTCTGACAAAATGGCACGAGAAGTTAGAAGGGAATGAGCTCCCTAAATTAGCGGAATTATACAAATTCATTCAATCTAGTGTTTTTAGACTCAGAGCAGTGGATAGGGCTGCCCCCAGTGGTCGCGGTACGGTGGGGAAGCGCGGGGGGAATCAACAGAACGATCAGCCTCTTTCCAAGGCCAGGAGGGTCGAGGGAAGGTCATTGGTGACATCGGCTCACCCATCGAAGGAAGTTAGTTGTTGCAAATGCGGTAATCATCATCGTCTTTATCAGTGTCCAGAGTTCGATAAGCTCAGTCGGGCGGACCGTTGGAAGTTCGTCAAGGGTAACAGTCTTTGCAAAAACTGCTTGAACAAACACAAGCATCCATGTCCAAACCAAGGGCGTTGCAAGAGATGCAATCGAGATCATCATACCATGTTACACATGGATAAAGCTCCTCTCCCCCGCGAATATAAGGTCGTCGAATCTCCCAAACCGCAAGCGTGACTAGCCGGTCATACGTACGCTAGCGGAATGTTTCCTACCAATTCCCAACTCATGACAACTGCTGTCTTGAAAATTCAAAATAAACAGGGGAATTGTTTCACCGCCAGAGCCTTGCTCGATTCATGTTCTACAGTTAACTTAATTACGCAAAACCTTGCAAATTCACTTGATTTGAACAAACACACTTGCTCTATTAGCATAGGTGCTGTGAACGGATTGTGCACAGTATCCAACGACTACATTAAAACTACATTCGAGTCTATATACACTAATTTCAAAAGAGAACTTAACTTTTTGATTGTACCTCAGATCGCTGATTTAATTCCTGGTGAAACATTTCCCCGAAACTCTTTTGACATCCCAAAAAATCTACAACTTGCGGATCCGCAATTTCACGTTCCTCGGAAGGTTGACATTTTGTTGGCAGCTGGCATTACCCTTTCATTGTTATCAATCGGTCAGATAAAATTACACCACCAGAACTCTGAAGTCATCTTGCAAAAAACTGTTTTAGGCTGGGTAGTAGCGGGAGGTTCAGACTTTTTAAGATCTTCAAAACAAGAAACGTGCAATCTTGTAAAGCTGGATAAATTGCTAGAACGATTTTGGATGATCGAGGATTTCGACCACGAACCCGTCAAATCACGCGATGAGGTTGTTAGCGAACAACATTATGTTGATCACACTAGTAGAGACAAAACCGGAAGATATGTAGTTCGACTACCTTTTCGCGATAGTAAATTTCAACTCGGTGAATCGCGTCCTCAAGCTTTGAAACGTTTTTATTCGCTCGAAAAGAAATTAGAATCAAATCCTCAATTAAAAAAAGAATACCACAAGGTGCTCGACGAGTATATTTCTTTAGGGCATATGACCTTTTGCGACGAATCACAGGACGGGTGTTATCTTCCCCATCAGGCCGTGATTAAAACATCCAGCCAAACCACCAAGGTTCGAGTAGTGTTCGATGCCTCCGCAAAAACATCCACTAACATCTCGCTAAATCAAGTCCTTTTAGTCGGTCCTACCATTCAAAACACGATTTTTGAACAGCTTCTTCGGTTTCGTGCCCACACTTACGTTGTAACAGCAGACATCGAGAAGATGTACAGGCAGGTCCTAGTTCACCCGGATGATAGAAAATTTCAAAAGATTCTTTGGTATCATAAGAACAAAATTAGAACCTTTCAGCTAAATACACTTACGTTTGGAACTGCCTGTGCACCTTTCCTAGCAATTCGTACCTTACATCAACTCGCTCGGGATGAAGGCCAGAATTTCCCACGCGCAAGTAAAATTCTCGTACGTGATTTTTATGTCGATGATTTAATTACAGGCGCGAATTCCATCCGTGAAATTCTTGATATCCGCGACGAAATGATAGAATTGTTAGGTCCTGGCGGCTTCACCATCCGACAATGGGCTTCAAATCACCGTTCCGCTCTTGAGGACATCAAAAAGAGAATGTTCAATCTGGATTGTATGATTAAAGAGGAATCTGTTCAAAAAACTCTCGGAATCATTTGGGATTCCCAACGCGATATCCTCAAGTACACAGTTCATACTGTAGATCCTCAAACCACCTCCACCAAAAGAAAATTACTATCCGAAATATCAAAAATCTTCGACCCTCTCGGGCTTTTGGGGCCGGTGGGTCTCTACGCAAAGGTCTTGATACAGGACTGTTGGAAAGCTCAGATCAAGTGGGATGAATCACTCCCTCAAGACATCTACTCGAAATGGAAATCATTTGTCGAACAACTTCCCATTCTGCAAAGTTTCTCGGTTCCACGAAAATTCTTAGGCGAAAATCCCGTAGAGATTGAACTTCACGGTTTTTGTGACGCGAGTTTCCATGGTTATGGAGCGAGTCTGTATGTCCGATCAGTCGAGGGTAACGGTAAAGTCAAAGTCAGTTTAATTTGTAGCAAATCTCGAGTGGCTCCACTTAGTGGTGTTACTATCCCTAGATTGGAATTGTGCGCCGCATCCATTCTCAAAAAGCTCTATGTTGAAGTTAAAGCTCAATTCGAAATTCCCATAAAGAAGATCACTTTCTGGTCAGATTCCACCATAGTTCTCGGTTGGTTAAAAAAGGCTCCTCATCTGCTTCGAACTTTTGAATCCAATCGAGTATCGGACATTCAGTCTTTAGGAAAGGAAGTCGAATGGAAACACATCAGATCAGGGGACAATCCTGCGGATTCTCTTTCTAGGGGACAACTTCCTGGCGAATTTATCGGAAATAAGCTTTGGCTTTCGGGACCTAATTGGTTAAGTAAATCTAAAAAAGAATGGCCCATTTCAATCGAAACTTCCGCAGAAAGGCTACCAGGATTAAAAGAGGGTGTCTGTTTATTGAACACATTCACTTGCCACTTCATTTGGGATAAAGTTTCTTCATTTAAACGTCTTACGAGATTCGTAGCTTATTTCTTGCGTTGGAAAAATTTAAAATCAGACAGAGGTCGACCGCTTTCATGTCAAGAATTGATCGACGCCGAACGTCGTTTGATAGCAATGATACAACGCGAAAGATTTCCGGAGGAAATCAAGCTCCTAGCGGCTGCACGAGGGGCAGCTCCTGATGAAATCACAGTTTCGTATCGAAAACCTACCAAATTCGATGAGTTGAATCCATTCTTAGACGAGCACGAGCTAATTCGCGTGGGGGGCCGATTAAAGAAATCGCAGTTGATTTACAACCAAAGACATCCTCTCTTATTACCTGCAAAGCATCCCATCACCGATCTCATCATAAGAGAATGCCACGAAGATAATAAGCACGCGGGCATCCAATCTACCCATTATGCGTTACGAGATAGGTTCTGGATTTTAAACGGAAAAAATCAGGTTCGAAAGATAATTCATCACTGTGTCGAATGTATCAGACAAAGACCTCGATTAATGCAAACTCAAATGGCTGTTCTACCTGAAGTTAGGGTGACTGAATCTCCGGCTTTCAGTCGCACTGGGGTAGATTTCTTCGGTCCCATTCTCATCAAAGAGAAGCAAGATCGCAATAGAAGTTTCCTCAAAACATACGGTTGTGTTTTCGTTTGCATGGTTTCAAAGGCGGTACATATCGAAGTCGCGACCGACCTCTCAACAGAGGGTTTTTTAGCTGCTTTTCGTCGTTTTATTAGCCGAAGAGGGGTCCCCGAGCATGTGTATTCGGACAACGGTACTAACTTCGTAGGTGCGAGCAAAGAGCTACGTGAGATTTACGATCTTCACGACACAGCTGAATTCAAGCAAACGATAGGTTTTTTCGCGACTTCCAAAAGAATCGAATGGCATTTCAATCCTCCTCTTTCTCCACATTTCGGTGGTCTCTGGGAAGCGGCAGTAAAGAGTTTCAAACACCATCTAAAACGCGTCTTGAAAGATCATAAGCTCACTTATGAGCAACTCAACACCCTACTCATCGAGATAGAAGCAATATTAAATTCTCGGCCGTTGTATACTCTTTCCGCTGACCACAATGACCCTTTAGCCCTAACACCAGCCCATCTACTCATCGGTCGACCTTTCAATGTACTACCTGAAAAAACTTTTGTTTCAGTTCCTGACAACAGACTGTCGACTTTCAATTTCATTACCAAGGCCCGGCAGGATTTTTGGAAAACCTGGCACAAGGAGTACTTGACCCAATTACAAACTCGCCAAAAATGGCAAAATCCGAAGGACGAACTCAAAATCGGCTCTGTTGTCATTCTGATGGAAGATAACCTAGGTTGTGCTCGCTGGCCTCTGGGAGTCATCACTGAGCTGTTTCCTGGGAGCGACAACATCGTGAGAGTGGTTTCCGTCAAGACTGCGACTGGCGTTTACAAACGCAACATCACCCGGCTGTGTCGTTTGCCAACCGAATGAATTCACAGAACTCAAGGCAATATTTGTAAATTTTGTATATAGCTTTCCTTACTGCGTTTCGTTAGATCCAATTGATCGCCTTTTACGTTAATTAACCATAGCTTTAATAAGTATGAAAGGTATGTGTGTGTCGTAACAAAGTTACCAAAGCATTAGAATAGTCACTCCAAACGAAACTTATTTTAATCAGTTCATTTCAATCAAAGTTTATTATCGGTCCGTTGATAGATATTAGACAAATGCTATTCTATTCGTTATCAGTTGATCTCTATCAAAGTTTATTATCTGTCCGTTGATAGGTAGTAGAAAGGTTCTATTTCGTTCATTAAGTTATAGCTAACTCTGCTTCATGCTTGAAAACTGTATTTCAATCATTCGCAGCTTAGGCCGGGAGTATGTTACCGCGTAACATAGCTACTTTAAAATTATCAGCCATAATGCTTTTCAGTGTACGCGCGAGCTTTAAATCACTTAGAAAGGTAAAGAAGAAAGAGTATGGGAGAGAGAGAGAGAGCGAAAGTATGAGCGAGAAAGCCGATCAAGCGTTTGTGTCACTCCGCCCTCCAGCGGAGGTATCTATCCATTGATGGACAAGGGCAGGGCAGTTCGAGATCTAACCGCGTTCTGAGTCTCGGTCAGAGCTAATCCAAAGTCTCTAAGACTTTCCCTTTCGAGAGCTTATCTCAAAGTCTCTAAGACTTTCCATTTCGAGAGCTAATCTCAAAGTCTCTAAGACTTTCCATTTCGAGATCTTGATCTCAAAGTCTCTAAGACTTTCCATTTCAATTCGAGATTTACTCTCAAAAGTCTAAAAGGCTTTTCACCCACGTAGAGCTCCCGTGCGCAGACATAAATAAAATTTCCTATTCATGGACGGAAGTGACGAGTGCGCGAGTGACACCAACGCTACGCCGGTAAAGAATTCGTGTAACAACTGTGAAATTTATTTGATTTGATGTTCATTAATAAAAGGGTTTTTTATGCCTTAGCCGGCTTTTTCCCTGTAAAAAAAGGTGTTCATTTATTCGACTCCCTCAAACGTTTGAATTTCAGATCATTATTTCGGTGGAGAATTTTGTTAGAAATAAGATAGGAATCAAACTAAGTTGTCGAGCCACCTACGGTAAGGCAATTATGATTACAAATCAAAACAGTTAGGAAATAATGAGATTTCTGTACGAATGGAGTTTGATAGAAATTTCTGGCATTCCGAAGCATAGGACTCAAGACTAATCTTGTGCTGATAAGAATTGATTGAGCTTTAGTTAGAAACTGGTGGCAGAACAATAAACAATTACGCAAAGGAGGCAAATTGATAGAAAACTTCCCACAATGTTCGAAAAAGTTTTTAAAATCATAGATATATTATATTCAATATGATATGATACATTATGTATGATATATTCACCAATGGAACTAAGAATCACCGTCAGGATGGAGACCACAGTATAAACGATCCTCATTTTTTGCAATCAGAGGTAAAACTGATTTGCACGTTGATGACGAATATTTTATCAGAGTATATATCTGGTATCTTAATTGCAGTCTCATGTATTTTATTAATCTCATGGCTTCAAGCTCCCCTTTCTGATGTATTTATGTTTATTTTTCATAAATCAGTCCAAGAAAAGAAATTTAGTTCCCTTAATACAACCTACTTAGTGAGTATTATTATCGGCTTAATTTTTCTACTCTTATCGCTCGAGTGATAAAATTTAAATGAATACATGGAAGCTGCATTTATCAAAGTATTAGAATGACGAATATGAGAATTCTTAAAACATATTCCATAAACTGGAATTATTAGTTCAATAAATTATTCCATTCGTTCAAATATTTTTTAGAACTCTATATATTAAAAGAGCTGTTATTATTAATTTTACAAATAATTTCTATTTATATTTGGAGGAAAATGTGATTTGTAAAAAGAAGGTGAAAGAGGAGATGGAGACGATGGCCTGCCAGGTGAAACACTAACGATATGGGGGCGCCATTGAATGCACAGAAATGTTTCTAATATATATATATATATATATATATATATATATATATAATATTTTGAAATGATTTGAAATTTTTCTGAAATTTTGTAATCTTCCAAAATTTAAGAAATTTGATTAAAACTTTCGTTATGCTTTTTCAAATTCTCAGCAAATCATTTGAATTATAGAAATTTAGTTTTAATATTATAAGCTTAATTGAATAAGCAGAGTATTTCTACCAACTGAACCTTCATTATACATAAATAGAAAATTGACATAACAGGATTGGTGACCGACAACACAAAGTCAAAACACGATAAATCCTTCTTTTAGAGATACAACATGAAGTTGATTTGAATCTTGATAGAACATTCATTTGAACTCAAACACTTCCCCTCAATTATAGCGAGCCTTCCATCTGTCAATGATTCCAAGTCAATAAAATCTGAAAAATTCCAATGTCTAATTCTTGAGCTACAAATCACTCGCCTCCAATGTTGTCATTAGCCAAAAGGTTATTAGAAAATTCTTTGAAACCAAGTTCCAGAAGGAATTCACGCTGATGGCAGGCATCTTTGATAGCCTCGGTCAAAGCCACATATTCTGCTTCAGTGGAGGATAGTGGAACGGTGCGCTGTTTTCTAGCTTCCTAAATTACTGTATCACCATTTAAAATAAAAGTGATTTCCGTACATGAACGTCTGTTCACAATGAAGGTAACTCAATCAGCATCTACATATCCTGTACGGTCTCTTGAATTCTTCTTGTAAGTTGATTGCATGTTAATCTTTCCTTCAAAACAACGGAGGACTCGTTTCACTGCTGTCCTGTGTTGTTCTTTATTACATTTCTTAAATTGGCTAAAGTTGCTAACATCAAGTGATACATCTGGTCGAGCAGCAATTACAAGACTATTCAATGCTCCTATAAGTTCATGATAGTCCTTCCCCTTTCTGCTCCAGTGGTTTCCTTCTTGTCTTTTGTCAATTTGATGTTTTGATTCACTGGTGCTGTGAAGGAATTTGATTCATTCATGTTGAATTGTTTCCTATATATCCCAGATGTAGCCTCTTTGAGATATACTCATACAGTTATATCGAAGCGCTTATGGCCTTAGTGACCTGCTTGTTATAAACCATAGATGGATCTTCGCTATGAACACACCTTATTACTTCCTTGAAGATCCTTGACCATCCATTTTGCATTTTCTCCAATTATATTGTCTTATTTTTTCTATACAATACGTTCTAAGGACACTTATAGGAGCTTCCGAACTTGCACAAAGATTTCTTCTTCAATTTTACCATTTAAATGTGTTAAAGTGATCTTTGATTGATGAATTAGTAATTCTTCTTGGAGAGCCAAGCCAGTGCCAAAATCAATATAACTAAGCAAGTGCTTTTGTAGGACATTGGTTTCTGACGTAAGATTTTTTTTTCATATGACAATGTAGTTCAATATTCCACTAAGTATTTAAACTTTAATCCAAAAATTTGTTGTTTTTTATAGATCAAAAATAATTGAACTTAATTAAACAAGAGGAATTTGGAATAGAAGAGATGACTTATGTTACCTTTGTTAGTTGGAATTCTTCCTCATAATTATAATTTCTATTTAGTTCCGCGGACTCTTATCAGTCCAACTAGAATGAGGTTCTGGAGAAGATAAGCAGTAGGTGCGAAAGATAAGGAATTACTCAAATAATGAACGAAATTTGAACGATGGCTCTATTTCTTTTCACTTTCATGGGACTATAAGACGAAACGAATAACTTCTTCAATTTACCTGACTCAAACATAAAACATGTTCAACATTTTCTCTGATTCATTTTATAATTTCTAAGTTCCTATTTGAAGGCGAAAAACTATTAAATAATTAGAAGCGTTTCCTAATTCGTGTACGTTCCTGTGCTATTCTTAAAT
>CAKNXH010053396.1:0-18385 GCA_932178445.1 Andricus quercusramuli | reverse complement strand
GTAGAACTTTTCTAAATGTGCAAACTATTTCCTCAACATTTTTTTGTGTCTGTTGTTGTTTTGAAGAAAAATGCGAAAATTCGATTTTATGAAAAAAAATTCTCCTGCCCACAAAAGTTATTTAGCCCGCATTAAACTCACAAAATATTTTCCTCATGATAGTACAAATTCAACAAAAAATTGGCAAAAAATATAAGAATCTGAAAAGAAATCGTAAATATCTCAATTGGGTCAAAAGTTATACGAGTTTAAAGAAAAAATTGGGGTTTTTTAGAAAAACAAAGCCAAAAATTCAAATACGCATAACTCGGTGAAAAAATTTTTTTTTCACAAATCGCAAAAATACGTATCGCCTACTTTCCTCTAAAAAACAACATATTTTGTCCCCGAGAGATTCTGCAACTTCAAGTGTAGAACCTGCCTGATTTGAAATGGATTCGGTCTGGTAGATTTTTTTCGGAATGTTTTACAAAATTGTGCAGACAAACTCCTCCAAGAATAATGAGCTTTATGTTATTCACATGTACATTTATAGGCAGTCTCAAAATTCTCCATTGCGAGACCATGATTCCAAAAGTGTTCTCTATTGTACGTCTTGCTCGACTAAGTCGATAGTTGAAAATCTTTTCTTCATTTGGCAAATGTCCAGCTGTACGTCCTGGATATGGGCGCATAATATTTGTATCTAAAGGGAAGGCTTCATCGGCTGCAAGAAAGTGTGGTATTAGTGGGCCCCCAGGATTTAATTCTGTTGGTGGAGGAGGATTTAAAGAGCGAGAGAAAAGTCTTCTGCTGAAATTACTGCTTCCAAATACTCCCCCATCACTCTGTCGACCTCTGGCACCAACGTCTATACTACTATAAAATTGTAGTTTGCATCACATACTGCCAATAAATTAACGCTGTGAGCGTGTTTATAATTGTGGTACTCGGAACCACTATGCGCTGGTTCCTAGAAATGCAGAAAAAAATACGTAATTATTTTTTATGCGTGTTATTACAATTCATTTTTCCAATTCTTTTTTACAACAGTTTTTCGTAAACATTTTTTTCATCCGGGAAGCTTCTTGTAATACTTTTAAATTCCTATTAAAAATTCACCTGCATTACTACTTGTTTTCCATCCATGGCCCCACAGCAGTGTGGAAATTGCCATTTTATTTCAAAATCACAAATGACTTGTAGCCATTCTTCATCAGTTTCAGGCATCTTGAGTACTGTCGGTTGTAATACCTTCCAAATAGTTCCTAACACAGTAGGAATAAAGGTATCTATTGTAGACAGTCCCATACGAAATTGAAAGGAAAGAGATTTGATGCTTTCTCCGCTCACCAGGTACCTTATAATAAAATATATATATGAGATTTGCAATTAAATTATATATATGGGTGATTTCCAAAAAGTTGACAATTTAAATTCCCAGCACATTTCAGTAAACTTTGGAAGTTCTATACAACTTTGTTCAATATAAGCAATCACTTATGTTGAGTTAATAAAGTTAACAATGAAAATGAAAAGTTACGAATTTGAACGTTCAGAGTTGAAAAAATCGGTTCAAAGTTTTGCATTTATGTTGAAAAGATTTAAGGAACTTTCATTTATTCTTTCCTATGTGCAATGTTCTTTTATGCTTATGAATAATACAACTATCAACTCCCCAGCAATTTCGATGTTTTCTATTGCGTTTCAATCCGAGCGATTTAAAATCGAACTTTAATTCGCCTGGATCCGTCAACGCGTGAAACGCTTCAACATTGGTCAATGCGTCTTAATTCTTGAGAGTTAAGGTCTCCCTTGAATGCGTTTGAATTCAACAGCACGAAAACTTTTTAACATTGATCAATGCGTCTCAATTCGTGACAGTTAAAGGCTCCCTCCAATGCGTCTGAATCCGTGAACGCGCAAACACCTTAACATTGGTCAGTGCGTCTTAATCCGTGAAATTAAAGTATCCCTCCAATGCGTCTGAATTCTTCAGTGCAAGCTGAAGTAAATTTTACTTTTTACTTAATAAATGAAAAAATTATAATAATAATAGTTCTTTATAATAATCGGAATGTTAATAAATTTATAATAATTGGAGTTTCATACGAATTATTGAAAATTCTGCTTTTTAATACTTAACAATTTTTTGTTTTCAAGTTAAACATATAATTACTAACAATTTTATTTCAAATATGTTTATTTAATGCCGAAGTGATACAAGAGTGTCAACTTGGGTTTTTCCTTTTTTTTTAATAGAAAGGAAGGTTTTGTTAAGAGGTGAAACCACTCTAATGACGTATCCCTGGAAATAAATTAAGAAATATGATCAAGAAAAAAAGAGTTTATCAGTTATTTTTTAATAATAGTATTTGAATAAACAAAGTTAATTCTACATTGAAGGAATTTATTTAAATAAAGTAAAACAAAACAGTATAGTTATCGTGCCAAAAATCCGATCTGTAAAAAAATATTTTTCTGTTTTTAAGAATCGACATTATTGATAATGATATTTTAAAGAAAAAACATTATTTTTAATGCACAAATTTTAAAACCTACGAAAAACATTTCTTTTAAGAATATTTTTTGCGATTGAATTTTTTCCTAATATCGCTTCTTGCCAATTTCCTAAAAATGTTTGAATTCTAATGAAAGATGGCTAATTTTTTGGAAGAAAATATTCTCTACAACTCTGTTTTGCAATTTTGAAAGTAAATTTTTCTCGGCTGAAATCGTGAAAGCAATGTTCGAAAAAGAAAGAATTTTTTAGACAAATAACTATATATTTGAAGATTATTGAGTTATTGTTAAAACTGGAAGCAGTAGAGTTGTCAGGAATTTTTTCCCCGGAAAAATAAGTAATTATTCATTAAAATGTAACAATTTTTAATAAATTGGTGAGAAGCTTTTTGTTCCATAAGAAATGACTAATTACTTAAATTCTTTGGATTGAAACAATTTTTTTTTACAGAGTGCTGATTTTTTGCACGACAGCCACCTTAAGATGCTTGAAAAATTGAAATAAATATTTGGCACTAATATATTGTTTTATTGAGAATAAATTCGTTTTTTCATTTATACTGCGATTCTGACATAGCAAAATTATGGAGGAAAAATAAAAGCATACAAAAACGTTTATTGTGCTTCAAAAATGTTTGGAATTTTACATAACACTTGACGACTTGGTAAATGTACTTTGACCATCTTTGAATCAATATCCCGAAAAGAAATGTTGGCCGATTCACCAATTGCTTTTATTTCCCATATATGAGAGATAACTACTGTGCCAATGGAAAATTCTTCGACTTCAAACTTTTTTACATTCAAATAGTAAGTATCATCTGCGGCAAGGCAAATATCAACGATTTGGGCAAGTTGCCCGCTTTTTAGTTGAATGACAGTATCATCAAATAATTTTGCACGAATGTACCTAACGCTACAGAAAATTTGACTCACATAAATACATCTTGAATATGCTTTAATGCTCAAGTCAGTATCATGACATTCACACTCATCAAAGAAGGTCACTTCACTGACAGTTTTCGCGCTCGCTGTACATTTTTTAGAATTAAAAAGACTTTCGATGTACTCATTCACTGCATATATGGAAGGGATAAGGAGCGACTTTCTTTGAAGGCTAAAATTTTAAGTGAATTTCAAGCCATTTGTTGCTCAGCACTCTTTGGACCATTTACAGTTCGTTTCAAATAGAAAATATTTCTTTCGAAAGGGAGAGCAGCAGGCGCCCAGAGGGGACCTGAGCGTCGAACATTTTCTGCCAAATACAATAATAGATGCACGTCAAAAGTCATTGCTGAGGCTCCGTGCAACGATTCAAAGTGAGCAACAAATTTTAATAACCTAGATAACAATTGTGCGACGCAGATCACCCGCAGATTGTGATTGTCAGGTTTTGCGTGAAATAACGCACTCATCTCGCCAGCATGGACTGTCGAGCACACATCTGCGAGCGCTATGAGTCGCATTTGGCCAACACACTCTGCATCACACAATACCGTGAGAATGTGACGCAGAGTCTGCAATCACTATGAGGGCAGAATTCTTTCTAATAATATTTATTTTTCCTATAGTTATTACTTATAAAATTAATTGTTATTGGAAAGTTATATAAACCATTTTCAAAACAATATTGAAATTTTTTAAATAATTACATTCTCATTCTGATGACTTGGTGGGTTTTCATCAAATCTCCACGTTTTGAGACCCCCTGAGCTAGAAAAAAAGGTTTTTACCAAGGTGTCTGTCTGTCTGTCTTTCGAAAAATTAAGCAGATAGGGTTGTGCTTTGGCTCACTTTTTTAGGGCCTTAAAAGAAAGAACAAGTTCGTTAACCAGCTAATTTTGATCAAAATTCAAAAAGTTAGAGCATTTTGAAAATTTTTGAGACCATTTTTTTTCAAAATTCAAAAATTCTATGTACGGCTATTCATAGTACTCCAAAACTCGAACAATTTATCCTAATGACTTTTTCGGATAAAAAAAAATTACCGGAGTTATAGCATTTTCAAAATTACAAAAAACAAACGTAAATGAACATTTTATGCCGAAAAACGCACGATATGAAAAAAAGTCAAGAGGAGAAAAATGTTTCTTTTGCAACACCCTACAATATTTTCGTAACCACTTTTTGAATTTTTTGAACAATCAAAAATCCAAATTTTGATCACACCAAAAAATAATGAAAAATCAATAATTTCATTTTGCTGTCAAACTATGCAAGATACGACCAAAGATGAATGGAACCAAATTATGCACCCAAAAAAGATCTCCAAATTTGTTATTATTCACTTTTTGATATGATGCGTAGTTTTTGTTTTATTCGTAAAAGACAGAATTAGAAATAGTAAAATTAAATTTTTAGACGAATAACACAAGCTACGAGAAAAATGACAGACAGTTCATCCAAAGAAGAGGTTCAAATTTGTTATAAATCATGTTCTGATAGGATGCGTGGTTTTTGTTTTATTCGTGACTTTTTCATTTCTATCATACGGTGCACAGAACCGAGCGTGGAACGCAAGGTTCAAATGATTTCCAAATCACATATCGAGCACGAAGCGCGAGTGTCTGGATGAGAATGTGTTCCTTAAGGTCGATAGAACCTTGAGTAAATAAAGTTCCATTTCATTCTAAAATGAAAACAAATTTAACAATCACTTCACATGTAGAGGTTTTGATAATTTTATAATATTTGCAAATAAACTTTTTCTTTTTATCAAAGTCGAACACGAAGTTCAAAAATCTAGAGAAACCGAGCGTAAAGCGCGATGCAAATACGTCCGAGCGCGTAGCGCGAGGTGAATACATAATCGAGCGCGAAGCGCGAGATCCAACAATCGCGCGCCCTAGGCGCACTCAAACTTGCGAGCGAAGCGAGCCGCGAGCGATGAGAATGTGTCCGCGAAACGGGCAGATTTTTTTTTAACTTTGTGGATTTTTGGAAATATTAAAAAATTTTTGGGATGTTTTTGAAACTTTTGAAATGTTGAAAACTTCAAGTTTCGTTCTTTTTCCGGAAATGTACAAAAATATAAAGTATCCAGAAGTTTTCAAAAATTTCCTTTATTTCGAAAAATTTTAAAAATTTCCAAAATTAGGATTTCCATCTTTTTTTTCTGGCAAAATTAATTTTTAAAATATAACCAAATTTTTGTTATTTTTAAAGTGATATCGCACATTTTCTTTGTCGTTGCCGGTATTTATACACAACCTTGTTAAAAAAATATTTATCTCCTCCATGTTTCCAGGCCATCCTGAATGTATTAAATATTATAAAAATAGATTAATGAAGTTCGTCAAATCATCATCAATATTACAAAAAATTAATTAGTCTACTCAAATGAAGAATTCTTTGAAAATTATAGTTTTTTAAAATTCGTGGGAACCATTTCTCGAGGAATGCGCGCGCATGCCGGCAAATGTCCAGTTTGCGAATTTAATCAAGCTCGAAAGTGAGTCGCGTCGTTTTCGCAATTATTTGCATCATTTTGTGCTGCATGGTTAGACAACACGGATTAAAAGTCAAGGTCACTATTTGCCTTTGTTACATCCCGGTAACAAGGAGTTCATAGAGACGCATAGAATGGCATTTAAAAAAGTAGGCAATTCAATGCCTTGAAATGCGTACTAATTGCATTTTTGTCTGAAATGCCATTAAATGCGTTTTATGGCTTGAATCTTGTCTCGTTCCAATCATTTTCAATGCGCACAAATGGAAAGGCATTGAACTGACATCATGGTAAGACTGTTAAGTGAATTGGCGTTAATGCTATTCAATGCGGTTCGCCGAGCCACCCTCTTGAATGCCATACAATGCCTTTCATGACGCAAAGTATTGAATCAGGTTAATGCCATTCAAAGCTGTTTCGAGATCTTTTCAGTTGAATGCCATACAATGCCTTCTGCGGCAGATTGCATTGACAAGGCTAATGCCACTTAATGCCGTTCGTCGACTTTATAAATCGAATGCCGTACAATGCCTTCTGTGAAATAAAATATTGAATAGTGTCAATGCGATACAATGCCTTTCGCAAAATTGAATATTGTAAATTGGAATTCGTATATATTCCACTACAATTCGTTAGACTATAAATAAGACTAAATTTAAAAATTGATTGCATTCAAAAGAGGGAGAGAATCATCATTTGAGTGATTTTCTGCTCAGGATGAAGGAAATTTGAATATAAATATATTTGGCAAGAATCCTGGAGTAAATGGCAGCACCATCTTTATCCGCGAGGACGTGAAATTTCAAAAGACGAAAAACGCAAAGACACAAGTACACGGAATTTAGAACGAAAATTTTATAATTGCTCAGATACAAATCCAAATTGAGACAAAATATTGTAAACTGTACGGGTGGAAATGATGTAAATAACTTTTCTGCTGAATTTGAGAATCCCTTGGATAAATAAAAGGGAAATAAAGTTACATTGAGTGCGCAGGTCGAGAAGGCTGCCATTTTGGTTGTCTCGTTCCGAGTTCCGCATCCGCACTGATATTGATATATATCAGTGGAGTTCCGCAAGCGAGATTTTATTCATTTTATTTTAGAAAGTTTAAGAACGCGGTTTGAAGTACATTGAAGTTACTGGAAGCTCATATTTGATAGATTTTCGACCAAGAACGCTCTTGTAATTTTTCTGCTAGTATCTTCTGACGAATTGCTGAGGTAAGTCTAATTTCTTTTTTCACTCAGGAAATCGGGAGTTATCCATTTTTTCATTTTTGTAGGTTTTCGGTAGAAATTAAATCCAGTAAACATGTGGCGCATTATTTGTTGGTTTAGATAAACATTGGAAGTAACAAAACCGGTTTTTTTTTTCCTATTTGGAAAGTGTTCGGATAGATTATTTGTTTTTAGGTTATCCGTGAATGTGGTGCACTTGCGAGAAAAATACGGAATTTCGATAGTTTTATTTTGATTTTGTAATTAGAAACTTTGATTGTTGTTAATTTGAAATTGCGAGTGACTCATTTCAAGTTCCGATTCAATAACTAATAATGCCCGTGAATTTATTTTGGTTGCGGTATTTCGCTTGAATAAATGTCATGACCAGATATTCAGTGTTGATTATAAAAATAAAGCAATTTGGTAATATATGTATCACGTAACCAATGTTATTTTTAATCAGAATATCTTTAATATTCACAAACATTTCGAACATTTTACACAGATTTTAAAACTTTCAAAAGTTTTCAAGGATTTTAAAGATTTTAAAAAAGGTATAGTAGACCAGATTTCTAAGATTCCAAAACATTTAAAAGATTGCACAAATATTTAAATTATTTTAATAATTTCAAATTAATACACAAGATTTGACAAATATTTCAAAGACTTTTAACGATTTAAAAAAAAATTTGAAACTTTTGAAAAGATTCAGTGATTTTAAACGAACACAAAATATTTCACAAACAAAGATTAATGAAAGATTTCACAAATATTTTAATGATTTCACGTGAACAAGAAAGCTTTCATAAAGATGTCATGAAGATTTCAAAAGAATACAAGAATTTCAAAAAGGGCACACTACACCACATCTCAAAACATTTCAAAGGTTTTAAGCGATTTCAAATTTTTTTAGAAGATTTCTATTTCTATTTAAAAAATGTCAATTGTTTTAAATAGAAATCCTTGAATCGTTAAAATATCAGAAAGCTCAATGTAAGTTTTGAACGTTATAATTTAAATTGTTCTTTTTTTTTGTTTTGTAATGTTTAAGTGACATTTTTTAATTTTGATGTATAGGTAAAAATTTGAAACATTATTAATTTTGAAAAATTGAGTAAGTTCAAGAGACACTTTAGAAGTTTCGAAAGGATTGACAATTAATTTCAAACTTAATTTCATGCTTCAAATAATTTCAAAAAAATTATAAGAAAATGTAGATTTTTCAAGATTTCGACATGAAAGTTGGAATCTTTTTAAGGGCATGTAACACTTATCCGATTCCTACTCTACCAAATTTTTTTTGTGTATTATACCAACTCCATACGAAAACATATGTACTGATAAGTTTTTACATGTACAAAAAATTCCAAACACAATTTTTTATAATTGTGAAAATCTATTAGTACATAAACGTTCCTTAGTCCCTTTTCTTTATTTACCCCAACTTTCATCTCGGTATTTCATTTCTTGTGGAATTTGAATGATAAAAAAAATGTGGGTAAGGTAGAAATCAGATAAGTGTTACATGCACGTAAGGATTTTGAAAGGTTTTAAGATAATAAAAAAATTTTCTTCAGATTCGTTGGAAAATTTGAAATGTTTTTTCACTTTGCAAAATCATTTTTACAAGAATAATTAAGAATATTTAAAAATAAATGTTGAGGAATAAATAACAATTCACCAATTAATAATTTAGAAACAATCGAGTTATTTTAAGAGATATTTAAAAGTTTTGAAAAGATTTAAAAATAATTAAAAATTTGAAAAGATTTTATGAACATTCCTAGCAAAGTTGAAACTGATTTCTTATTTTGAAAAAAAATCAAGAGAATATTTAAATAGATTTAAAAAGATTTTAATGCTTTTTTAAATTTGACAGGTTTTTTTTTTAATTTTAGCAAAAATTAGAATGATGTTAAAAGATATTCAGAAGTTTTCACAGAATTTTACAAATAATTCGAAGTTTGAGACGAAAATTTATGATAATTTTCTTTTTCAAAAAAGTAATTCAAAGAGGAGAAAGATATACAGGGTGTTTTTTTTAACTTGAGACAACGGAATATCTCAAAAAATACGCATCCTACGGAAAAAATGTCTGAAATAAAAACTTTTTATTTTCGAGGGGGAAAAAAGATTTGTTAAAATTTACCCCACCCGCACCCCCACAGAAGGCAGGGGTGGGGGTAACTTTGTTATTTCAAATGGCAACCCCAATTTTTTATCACAGATTCAGATTCTCCTTTACGAAATACGTAAGTTTTATTCGGAAAATTTGTTTCGATTCGCGATAGATGGCGCTGCAATTGCGAAATCAAGCACCCCGAAGGGAATAGACAACTACTACGTCCGCGTCGTTATTCCTGGGTAGAGCTAAAAGTAGTGTCAACAATTTCGTTTTTCGCAATTGCAGCGCCATCTATCGCGAATCAAAACAAATTTTCCGAATAAAACTGATGTATTTCGTAAAGGAGAATCTGAATCTGTGATAAAAAATTGGGGTTGCCATTCGAAATTACAAAGTGACCCCCACCCCTGCCTCCTGTGGGGGTGGGGGTGGGGCAAATTTTAACAAATCTTTTTTCCCCCTCGAAAATAAAAAGTTTTTATTCCACACATTTTTTCCGTAGGATGCGTATTTTTTGAGATATTTCGTTGTCTCAAGTTAAAAAAAACACCCTGTATGTAGTGTTGTTGTATTTCGAATATCAAAAAAATGTCTCTTTCATTTCTAAAGGCAAAAAATACTTTTGGTTCGGCGATCTAGATGAAAATTTCATGACCCTTGCTTTTTTACTTTTCGAGATTTGGTAAACAGAAAAAAGTTACACAAACACATGCGGCCATTTATTTTAAATTGTTTTTTCGTGTTACTGAGATCGAATTAACCGAAATATGACAGAAAAGGAGATTTGCAAATTTAGGTAGTTACAAATCTCTCTCTATGAGGAAGCAATAATCGATGAAAGCAATAACTAATTGCAGCCACATTTTTCCTACAAATAATAAGAGATATAATTATTATGTTCCAATAAAAGATATGAAACCTAATTTGCTTTTCATTGCAAATTTTCTCTTTATCACAATAACCCCGTTAAAAAAAATTTTTTTCATGTAAATTCAAATCTTCAAAAAAGACTAATTTATTCATTGTGTATATTGTTTCCGTGATATCTAAATTTTTAATTTCCATGTTCTTTTTCAGAATCGAAAATGAATCTTTTGCAAAGATGTTGCCTGATCCCAGTCAGATCTGGTATTTTCAATCAACCAATCACTTCACAAATTCCAAGATAAATAACTGAGCAATACCTTCGAAACCTTCTTCTTGCCAAAAAAGGTGTCAAAAATGGAGATGGTGGTCGCTGTTGGTTTAAATTAATTTAAAGTGTTACGTTGTAAAGTTTTTTCATTTACTTCAAAAGTATTATAATACCATGTGAAAAGTGATATCTATCGAAGTGGCTTTAATATAATTTTAAGCGTTATGTTTCTTCGTTTAGTACAAAAACAGAGCAATTCCATGTCAAATAATCTGAAGAATTCCACCTAATGTTAGTAATTTTGATGTAAAGTCTAGTATCCGTTCTCTTTGGTGTTGAAAGAAAACCCCCAAAAATAATTTGAGAAAAATTCAAAAAACTTATGAGAATTTTTTTTGAACTTCCAAAACTTTGGTGATTTTAATGCTATTGAGCTGTATATTTCTTTAATTATTTGTGATAAGACTAAGTTTTGAAGAAATATTTGTTGAGAAAAAAATTCTAAAACTTCTTAAATTTTCAAAAACACATATTCAAACTGAATTTCTGAAGAAAATCTACTTTTCATTTTCTTATTTTTTATAGATAGCTTATAATGTGCTCTAAATGCCCTGTGCATGTCAAAATAGGATCTTTCTTAGTTTTCAAGAAATAACATTATTTTAGGGTTTTTCTTTTAACACCGAAGAGAACGGATATTAGAATTTTTATCAAAATTACTAACAATAGCTGAAATTCTACAGATGAGTCAACATGGAATTGCTCAATAGCCTGAATTATGGTGTCAAATAACAAGTATTACAATACCGTGCGAAAAGTATTATCTATCGCCATTGGCTTAAATTAATTTTAAACGTTATGTTACAAAGTTTTTTTAATTACTTCAAAAGTATTATAATACCGTGTGAAAAGTGATATCTATCGAAGTGGCTTTAATATAATTTTAAGCGTTAGGTTTCTTCGTTTAGTACAAAAATAGAGCAATTCCATGTCAAATAATCTGAAGAATTTCACCTAATGTTAGTAATTTTGATGTAATGTCTAGTATCCATTCTCTTTGGTGTTGAAAGAAAAACCCCAAAAATAATTTGAGAAAAATTCAAAAAATTTATGAGAATTTTTTTTTTGAACTTCCAAAACTTTTGTGATTTTAATGCTATTGAGGTGTATATTTCTTTAATTATTCGTAATAAGACTAGGTTTTGAAGAAATATTTGTTGAAAATAAAATTCTAAAACTTCTTGAATTTTCAAAAACACATATTCAAACTGAATTTCTGAAGAAAATCTACTTTCAGTTTTCTTTATTTTTTTATAGATAGCTTACAATGTGCTCTAAAAGCCCTGTAAATGTCAAAATGTGATCTTTCTTAGTTTTCAAAAAATAAAATTATTGTAGTGTTTTTCTTTTAACACCTAAGAGAACGAATATTAGAATTTTCATCCAAATCACTAACAATAGCTGAAATTGTTCAGATGAGTTGAAATGAAATTCCGCAATAGCATAAATTGTGCTATAGAATAAAAAGTATTATAATTTCACCATTGTGAAAAGTTCGCTGTCGAGCGCCGCGCGGCTCTCACACACGAAGAACCACCCCAGCTATACCATCATTTGTTTTTGATAATTTCAAATTGAAAGCGTCTGAAATTTATGATGAATGTATGAAATGATTTTGAATTGAAAACGTTCCAATTCCAAATATGTAAGATAGGTAAAATTTAAAAAAAAGGACAATATTTCGAATGGAATTTAAATGAATTGACCTTATATCATTTCTGAGTAAAAGCGTTTAAGCTGGATGATTTTAAATTGTAAGAAATTTGAAACAGAATCTTTTAAAATTCAAAATCTTTAAACTAAAATTTTTCAATTTTGACAATTTCATAAGGAAGGAGTTGAAATTGTCTCATCTCTAATTCAAAGCGTTCAGGATTAAACAATTTGAATTCGAATTCAAGAATCTCAAAATTGAAAGATTTCAGATTAAAATTTCGAAAGAGGGTAATTTCAAAACATTAAAAATGGAATATTTTCTGATTTCAATTTTCAATAATAGATTATTTAAAATTCAGAAAAATAGAAATTGTTTTATTTCTAATTAAAAGCATTCAGAATAATTTAAATGTGAAAAATTTCGAATTTCGATCAATTTCAATTCGAAGCGTTTGAAATCTGACAATTGGAAATTGAAAATTAAATTGAATATTTCAAAGAAAAAGCTTCGGAAAATCTATAAATATAAATTTTCGTCAAATTAAAAAAATATATGATTTGTCATAAAAATTGATTCGACAAATTTTTCTAAAATCAAAATTTAAAGTTTTTAAATTACTTTAAGTAAATTTAAATCGTTTAGAAATTAACAATTAAAATTTTTAATTATGCTTTTCGAAATTCAAACATTTCAATTTTAATCGAAAAATTTTAACTTATGAAATTGGAATTGGTTTGAATACAAAGAAGTTTTCATATCACAATTCTTCGCGACCACATTTTTTTTTTACTTTTAAATGAAGTTTGGATTTGTTTAAGTTTCAAGTTCTTGTAGTATATATTTTTTCATTTTTAAATATTTTTCATTTGAAATTGCTTTTTATTCTGAACGTTTTTTGTAACGATTCAGTTTTACAGGGTTTATAATTGAAACTTTTTCCATTTTGACGGTGAAAATAAAGGTGAAATTATTTTCTGATTTTATATTCAAATTTGTCTAATCAATTTTAATGTTAAATGATAATTTCTCAAATTGAATAAAAATTTAGATTTCTAGAACTTCAGAAGCTTTTACTTTCAAATGTTCAATGTAGTTTGCAGTTTCTAATTGTGAAACTTTAATCGCTTCTCATTTAAATTTATAAAAATTCAAACGTTTTCACTTTTGAATCATTCCATTTTGAATGCTTTCATTGATCTATTTCTGAAAATTTTCATTGGAAAATATTCAATTTTCAACGTTTTGAAATGGTCCTCTTTCAAAATTTTAATCTGAAATCATTCAATTTCGAGATTCTTGAGTCTAAAGTAAAATTGTTAAATTCTGATCCTAATTGGATTCAATTTCAATTTGCAATTATCCAATTTTAAACTCTTTTATTGGCAAATAACACAAGTTCAATTCCTTTTCATTCCATTCGAAATATCATCATTTTTCAAAATTTTACCTATCTACAATATTGATGGTCTAGTCGTGGTTCTCCGAGTGTGGGAGCCGAGCGGCACTCGACAGCTAACTTCATAGTGGTTCTAATCCTTTCTCTAATTATAACTCTATACCAAAAATCCAGTAATGTTTGTTTAGATGAGTTTTAAGTATTTCAATCTTTCTTCGTTCGTTCTCATTACAATAATGTTTGTACTATGAAATAGGAAGTATTATGTTGGAATGCCAAAAATAATATCCATCTTAGTTTGTTTAAATTCATTTTTAGCATCACAATCTATGTTCAGTACAAGAATAGAACACTTTATCTAGGATAAAAGAAGAAGTATTATAATACGATGTGTTTTGAAATAAAAGGTTAAAAATACGTACTTTTGTACATTTTTATTTCGTAAATTCCACCGTTTCGCATTAAAGCGCATAAATATCAATTCCATTATGTAGCATATACTCAATTCCCTTAATTTCAATGCCATTAAATGCCCTTTCATTAACTTCACATTCATGCCAATGCCTTTTAATGCTGTTCATTTTAAGTTTTCATTTTAATGCGTTTCATTGCGCCTTGTGCATTAATAAGCATTCAGACAAAAATGCAATTGAAACGCATTGAAACGTACCAATGCCTTCCAATGAACTCCTTGTTACCGGGATACAAGTCGCATGGCGTGAAAATCCAGCGCAACATACAAACGCGTGACATAGTCCCATTTCTTAATAATGATAAAATCGGGTTATGTTTTGTGCAGTGATCTTTTTGACAACTTCCATTACATCGAAAGATTTCACTATTTCCAAAAAATCTTGGAATTGCGGTTTTTTCCCTTGAAATCGTAATTCAAGACGTATATATTCCTTTTTGTTCTCATTTTAACCCGTAGAGTCCACACTCCATCTGCGCATACATAAAGTCCACACTAGTGCGAATTGGAATTTCGCATTTTTGAGCATTGACAATTCTCTCAAAATGCAAAAAAATTCAAATTAGAAGTAGTGTTTATATTTGTCGTAGATATGCGTCGGATCTGCAAGCGATATGCGTAACAGATCTGCTAGCGATATGCGTAGCAGATTATGCGTCAGATTCTGCTAGACATATGCCAAGCATATGATTACGCATGTGTCTCATCAGGTGAGAGCACAATCTGCGCGTCGATCCGCAGATCTGCGTGCATATACGCCATCAGTGTGCTAACAGAATGTTATCTGGGAAGTCTTCCTCGCACTTGTCAATTTCGCTTTTCGATATTGCTGGCTTTGATAAGGTGTACATGGAGTTCACAAAAAGTGCATAGTGTTCCATGATTTCGTCTGGTAAAATTCCTGTAAAAATAGGAATACTGTAGTAGAACAGCCAAGCTTTCCACTGTGTAGCTTTCCATTTACTTCTGTCAGAAATTTTACCACATCGTCTATGAGTATCTCTAGGAGGTTTTATGAGAAGCAAAAGGTCATCTATTTCCCTTATTTGAAAAGCTTTCAAGGTTTGTAACCATAAGTCCCACAGCTGTACTTCAACACCTAAAATTCCATTGTGCATAGCATCTAAAACAAAACTCCAAACCGTATCTATAGAGACCATTTCACAAAAAGCAGACCAACCTTTTACTCCTGTTACAGGCTTTCCTCCCTTAAGCGCTTCCTTAACATCTGACATGTGGGACTCGTGACTTCTGATTTCGGTATCTTTTTCTAAAAAAGGGAACTTAACACTGTTCACATGAGTGCCGGGTTCATAACAATAACTGCAGCTATCCCTTCTACAAAAAAAAATGATTGGATCCGATTGCGAACGATTGAACAAAAATTTCAATCGTTCCCAATTGTGTTACTTAATCGGGATTATTTGAAAATGTGTATTCACTTTTTTTACATCTCTGTAAAAGATAACTTTTAAAAAGATGTAAAATTGTTGAATAATTCCCTCGCGATCAAGGAGCAGCCATCAACATATTTTGAAATAACTTATTTTGTAGTAATTTTCATTAGATTATCATATTATTTGTCATTAACATGTTAATTAGTTTAAGGGTATGTGCCACAGCCAAATACCTACATTGCCGACCTCACTTTTTCAATTTTCCGAATTTTTTTTTGAATCTAAGAACTTTTTTTGCAAATAAAATTTCGGGCTGAAACTTTGGAAAATGTATGAGAAGACAATAAACTACGTTTACGTACTTTATTCGATGAGGAGTTTCGCAAAAAATTATTCTCGAAAAAATTAAAACTGGGTGCATTTTTTGAACCTAAGAACTTTTTTTATAAGTAAAATATCGGCTTCAAACTTTGAGAAATGCAAGAGCTGACAGTAAAGTACGTTTATGTACATTATTTGAGTATAAAAGATGCAAAAAGAAAAATTCCAACTAAGTGTCAACTCCGGTTCCGCTTGTCAGTTCGGTCGGTATCTTTGCGATGGGCACGACAATGCGAAGTCTGGCGGCCACTAATCGAGGCTCTATCAGCTGACTCGTCTACATCTGAAATATGGGGTCCACGCTGTCAAAGATTGATGATCCGGTGTTCTTACAATAATATTTTTTGAAAGTTGTGTCCAGCATAAAAGTTGAGTGAAATATGTTGTTTCAATGTTGAATTATGTAAGTATTGAAATCGCTATTGGCCTCGTTCAGTGGCCGCCAGACTTCGCATTTTCGTGCTCATCGGGAATACCGACCGAACTGGCAAGCGTTGTTGACATTTAGTTGGAACTTTTCTTTTTGCATCTTTTATACTTAAATGATGTACATAAACGTACTTCACTGTCGGCTCTTGCATTTCTCAAAGTTTGAAGCCGATATTTCACTTATAAAAAAAGTTCTTAGGTTCAAAAAATGCACCCAGTTTAAATTTTTTCGAGAATAATTTTTTGCGAAACTCCTCATCGAATAAAGTACGTAAACGTAGTTTATTGTCTTCTCATACATTTTCCAAAGTTTCAGCCCGAAATTTTATTTACAAAAAAAGTTCTTAGATTCAACAAAAAATTTGGAAAATTGAAAAAGTGAGGTCGGTAATGTAGGTATTTGGCTGTGTCACATGCCCTTAATCTGGTTGCGGCTTTTTTTTTGGTTTTGATACCTTAAGTATAATAATTAAACAGGTTATTAGAAGTTATTTTTCAAATAAATTAACAATATTATTTTATTTTCATTTTGAAATTTAGGTTGCAAAATATATTTAAAAAAACCCCTTCATCGGTGTAATGGGGTACCCGGGTATCCACCTTCCTTTTTTCAATTTTTTCAATTCTTAAGAAGAGAACTAACGTGCGGTAGCTGCTTGCCAAATATTTCTGTAGCACAGAACATCCCAAGTCATATTTCCCACCCCGTAATAATAATTTTAAAAAACCTCTAAGACCACTCCTACCACCTTTACCTGAACAAATCCGAAGACCTTCTACAGAACACTCAAAAATTTTAAAAATTTGAAATAATCACCCAAATCACCTTCAGAAAACCCCAACTTATATTTCCAACCCCATGATAATATTAAACAACCCCATAAGACCACCACTACTACTTTTACCTTAGCAAATCCCAAAAGCCTCTACGTAAAACACTCAAATAATAAAATTTTTTTAAATAATCACCCCAGTCAACTTCACAAACCCACAAGTTATATTCTCCACCCTATGATAATATTGAAAAACCCCCTAACACCACCACTTCCACTTTTGCCTTAATAAATCTTAAGAATATCCACGAAAAACACTCAACAAATTTCAAAATTTTAAATAATCACACAAGTTACCTTCAGAAAACTTCGAACTATATTTCCAACCACATTATAATATTCAATAACCCCCTAAGACCACCCCTTCCACTTTTAATTCGATAAATCCTAAATGTCTCCACGTAAATCACTAAAAAAATATTTCAAAAATTGAAATAATCATCCAAGTCACCTTCAGAAAACCAAAAACTACATTTCCAACCCCATAATAATATTTAACAGACCCTAAGACCACCAACACTTTTACCTGAACAAATCCGATGACCCTCCACGTGAAAGACTCAAAAAATTCAAAAGATCACTGAATCCAGGTTCAAAAAACACCAAATTATATTGTCAACTGCACGCGTTTTTAGTCGGTCTTTAGGGTTAGGTTTCCGATCGACGTCTCTATGCACTTACCCGATTGAGAACGATTCAAACGCTTGTCCCGATTGAAAACGATTGAGAACGATGAACAAAATTTTGTCCCCATTAATACCAATTCAAAACGATTCACCTGTTAATCGGTCTCAATCGGGTCCAATCATTTTTTTCTAGAAGGGATAGTAAGCATTCCCAGATAACAATGCGTGAGGGCGCACTGTAGCTGCACGATGTGCGAGCACGATATGTCGCCAAGAACGCAAGCACGGTGTATGCACGAGCTGAGGGTGATCAATGTTCCCTCAAGGTGAGCACACTCGGTGTACACAATGTGCAGCACAGCGTGAACTGTGACAGCACACATGTGCTGTCACAGTGCACGTGTTTTGTGAGAGCAGAATTAAAAAAAAAAATTAGTATCAAATCAAAAATACAATTTTTCAAAGTCATAAGATAATAATTTTAATTGAACTTGAAAAGATAAATGATTATTAATTTTGGAAACATTTTTTTTAACAAATAAGAACTGTAAGTTAGTAATATTTGTATTATAAAAAGGTGATATTTCGATTTTTATAATATCATAATTGAAATTTAATTTTTATATACTTATGTAATGAAACTAATCATATAATAAATAATTTTTAAATGAATGAACTTTAAGTTGGTGATAATTTTATCT
>CAKNXH010053395.1:0-10335 GCA_932178445.1 Andricus quercusramuli | reverse complement strand
AGATGAGGGATAAGAATTTGAGAACACAATTATTAAGATAACATATAATTACAGTTTATTACTATTCAGATAAAAATGAAAAGATGTACACTGGTCGGAGTGCGGCGAAAGACTGACTCCCGTTTCCTGCCTAGACACACACATACCTCACACCTTCATAGCCCACTCTTGCCGAAGCGCTGCACACTGAGCCTCGACGGGTTCAGATACTACAATAATATATTTACTGAAAAAATTTGCATAAATATTTCAAAATTTAAAAGAGCTGTTTTCACGTTTAAAAGGAAATTCATCAGGAACACCAATATTTTTAAGTTTTCAATTATTATTGAAATGTCAACATGACAAAAACTGTTACTTTCTGATGGGATACAAATCTCATAAGAAAAATAACGAAAAACAAAGGCATCACTAGGAACGAGCTTCATGAAACGAACCTTTTGCCAGCTTTATAGATGCACCTACTAGGCTGCCTTCTCCTGACGGACATGGATATGGACTTGACCAACTTCAATTTATTCGCCTTACGCCCACTAAAAATCCGCACCGGCGATTCGAACTGCGGGAACACACTCTTCCTGCAAATAAACAAATTAAAGTACTCGCAGGACATAATGTCTATAGGCCCGTGCCACTTCAAGAACAAATTGAATTATCAACATTCGACGGTGATGCGTTTGCAATATTGTCGAGTAGTGATACTCTTGCTGGAATATATAAACATACTGCTCGCAGGAACGGTTGTAGACGGATAAAAATAAACATGAGAAGCGGAACGATTACCCCATTGACCCCAGCTGAAATCGAGGAAATTCCAGTAGGCACCGATCGCAGCATCTTACATGATTTTAGAGTAGAGCGTATAAGCTAGAATGTTGGATAAGTTAGTTACATTTCAAAATATACTAGTTATTATTACGTCGCATTTTTAGTTAATTTTGTAACTTGTGTAGCCGAAAATATATGCTGCACTTATTTCTATTCGAAGCTATCATGCAGTCACTATCAGGACACAGCCTTCGTTTCCTTCTTCTTCTTCGGAGAAATATAATTCTTCTGCCAGGTCTCTTGCTCCTGCTGAGCCAAGCCTTCGTGTCAGGTCCAGGCCTCCTGCTTCCAGGTGCATGGCTCCTCCTGCTGGACTTCCTGCTTCCGACGGATCTGTATGTACTTGTATGTACTTCCGTTGAAAATCCGAAGAGGGTATTCGAATTTCGAAAATACACTTTTCCTGCAGATGACGTATTTGCAATATTGGAAAGTAGTAACTATCTTGCTGGAATATATTCATATATTCGTCGCGCTATTTCTAAAGTTAGGGTAATAATAAACATGCAAAGTGAAACGATCACCCCATTGACAACTGATGAAAGGGGGGAAACTCCAGTAGGTCGCTTTCGCTCTTTCTCATCTAATTTTAGAAGACAGCATATTTATTGATGACATTTATTTTTTCCTAATAATATAAACAGGAATTATTTATAAATCAATAACGTAGAAGATGAGTCGTATCTACTTGTCGGTTGTTACTCAAATATTGTTACTAAAATAATGTTATATTTTATTTCTCAATATTTTTCAAATCTTCAATTAAATATCAATTGTATTTGAGAAACATGTATGGTATTTTCTCAGTGAGGAATCATTTCTAGAATTAGAAATGTTATCCTGAATAATTAAAAAAATCAGTTAATAATTGTGGATAAAAAACAAAAGCGATAATAATATTCCCAAAGTAGCCTATATTGAGGAACCTAAATTTCTTTGCTTGGACTAATTCATGAAATACAGAGATAACTATCGCAGAAAGACAAGCTTAATTTTATGAGACGTTTTCAAACAGAGAACAGTTCTCAGTGTTTAAATTAATGTTGCTTTTGCATTTATCAAGGACGTCAAATTATATCATACAGGGCCTCGATAAAAATGAAATTACCATGAAAACAGTTTGTATAGTTTCCTTCGGCAGTTGCACATAGATGAAGATTTGTTTCTTTAATCAGATTGCCCCCCCCCCTTCCCCAATGAGACTTTTACTGCTACACCACTGATCGGAAGAATTATACATTTGTTGGCCTGATTTTGATTTACAAATCATCCGAGACGCATGTTATCTAAGTTTCTGTGTCCATCAGGGCTTTAGTAGTTATCCTGGCAATTTTCAAATTTGCAATGTAACACTGAGATTTCTTATTTTTACTCATCACTTCCCCATCATCCATCGGGTCCTCTCTTAGATCGTATAAATGATCAGCTTGGCATACATTCTATCCGGTGTCGCGTCTTCGTTCTTATATCCATTCGAAGATGCACCTGGTTCCCGTTTCTCGAAATCTGCGAGGTTGAAGGAGGAATATCTTCCTGTACACTGTCTTCCTTTTCATTTTTGAATTTAATTTTTCTTATCTGATAATTGGATGCGCGTTGCTCCCTTCATCTATCGTTTGGTATAGATTGCGCCCCTGTCCAAGGGCCTCTCAATTGATTTGGTACCTGATTTTTTCGAGGTTTGCGGTCTCTCACACATCTGCTAACCTAGAATAAAAATTGAAAAAAGTGTGCACAGAATGGGGAATCGACCCCGATAATATTAATGCGATTGTGACGGACAACGCGTCTAATATTGTAAAAGTAGCTGAAGATTTTGTGGGTAAAAGGAAACATTTGGGATGCTGTGCACACAAAGTCAACCTAGTTTCTACAGATTCCGTTAAGGCTGTGGAGGGATTGCCTGGTTTAATACAAAAATTCAAATCCATTGTTACATGGTTTGAAAAAGCTAACAATGCAAGCGATGAACTAAGAGCTGCTTCTGATCTGAAACTCAAACAGGACGTAGATACAAGGTGGAACTCTGCAGTTTTGAAGTTTTTAGAGGAAATCACACGCGAATGGTCGGAAAAAAAATACATCACTTTGAGTAAGGTAATTCCTATGATCAATGGTTTGACTGTGCAGCTGCAGACATTGGAACCAAGCACTGCAATGGGAAAGCAACTGAAAATTATTATGTTAGCCGAAATAAGTACCAGATTTGGTCAGGTGGAAAAGATGAAAATGTTCGCCGTTGCAACTCTTCTGGACCCGAGATTAAAAAAAATCGACTTTGAGAGCTCAATTGAATGTTCTCAAGCTATCAAATTTGTGGAAAACACATTGCTGCAACAACCTCAGCCATTCCCTGAGTCTTCTAAAGTGCAAGAACCTATTGAAATTGTTCCAGGTAAGCATTCTTAGTCTACGTAGCAGTATTCAATTTGAAAGTTCCCTTCGTATACTCAAAATATTAGAAATTAGTCATTCTAATTTTAAGGATGCACACTAGCTATCTCGAGTTAAAAAATGCCTGTTTTTCAAAATGGAAGGTGAAGAATCAAAATCGACTTGGTGGAGGAAACACGAGATCTTAGTTCAAATGAACGCGCAAAAGAGAAGGAGCATGCAGTAATACGAAGAGAAGGTGGATGAGCTCAGTCTGTTTCTAAGAATACCAACTGCTGATCTAAAGGAAGATCCGATTAAATGGTGAACAGACATGATCCCTGTATATCCTGAATTGGGTAAAATAGCCTTGAAGTATTTGTCTATTATGGCTGCCTCTGTACCAAGTGAACGACCCTTCTCGGAGGCTCGAGAAAGTATGAAAGCCAGGCGCAATAGATTATCAGGACGTAATCTGCATAAGCAGATTTTCCTGAGCTCACTTGCCAAAACTTTTTGGCGGTAATAGACTTTTCAGCGCTGTATGAAAGGCGCATGGTAGTACTTACAGCCTAACGGTTTATTGGGTTGTTTGAAATTCATGCATTTTTATATTTATAACATCCGCTTTTTCATTTCATCCATCTTCATTTGAAGACTCATGAAGATAAATTTTGATGGCGAAGGATTTTGGTTAAATGCACCGTAATATATTTTGCTTCATTTTATTATAAGTTCTCGACTTCGATTTCATTGTAGATTGTGACTTGTTTCTAAACTTTGTATTTGCATCGTATGCTTTTTTATTTGGATTGTCATTTTACTTGTTCAAATTAGTTTCATATTGATATCCATTCGTCTTCTTAATTTAGATTTAATGAGTGGGATTAGCTCTTCAGTGAAAAAATTTCATGGACGTTTTGGAAATGATTAACTATATTTGCCAATAAGCTGAGCGTAAGGTTTTAAACCGATTCTTGGACTCTTAAATTACACTGATAAAAATGTATTATACTTAACCACTTTAATACGCAAGCTGAAAACGCTTTACCAAATAATATATTAATATTATATCGTTTCTATTTGAGAAACTTGTACGACATTTCGCAGTTAACAAACATTTTCAGATTCCAGAATTTTAAACTGACTAATTAAAAAAAATCTGTCAAGAATTGCGAGCAGCAGCTGAGTTTGTCCGCGATAATATTAAAATTTCAAATCTTATCACTTTAACGATAAGAACAAAAAATAATGGCGATAACAATACTGCCAAAATGGCCTCTATTGAGGATTATAAATTTTTTTTCTTGGACTGACATATGAAGTATACACATGAATATCACAGGAGAAGCTTAACATCTATAAAATATGAGATTGCTATTGAGGTGGAATACATACTCTTATAAAGAACCAGAATATTATTTCGATAGACCATCAACCCAATTTTTCACTGACATATAAATCAGTTTTCCTTCTGGATGCAAAAAATGAGGATCGTTTATACCGTGGTCTTTATTTTGACGGTGATTCTTAGTTCTATTGGTAAATATAATACTATACTATATCTATAATTTATCGAAAGTTTTTCATTGAATCATCAACAAATTTCAGTAAAACAAGGCTCGTATCAAATTTTATATCTCGCATTGCCGGATGTTTCTATCAAATTCTATTCGTACAAACCTCATACCAATTGCCACAGGACTTGTATCAAATCCTATGTGCTAAAACATTTGTTCTTCAAAAAAGTGTGAGTGACTGTTTCTTTTTGCAGAATTAAGTTCACAGTTCGATTGCTTGCCTAATGGCGCCCCGATTCCTGGTGTTCCTCGTGGCCGCCCGTCTTCTTCTTCTTCTTCTCTTGATACGCAACATCCTCCTGCCAGTTCTGCTCTCCCTGCCATATCTCAATTTGCGCTCAGGTCTCCTTATCCTTACGCCGAACCTCCTGAACGTACAAGGTCCAGGTCTCCTCCTTCCCACAATATAGCTCTACCTACCAGGCTTCCTTCTTCTGACGGACATGGATATGAACTGGACCAACTTCAATTCATTCGCCTCACTCCTAATAAAAATCTGCACCGGCGATTCGAACTTCGAAGATACTCTTTTCCTGCGAATAAACGAATTAAAGTACTCGCATCACATAGTGTCTACAGGCCCACACCACGCCAAGAACAAATTGTATTATCAACATTCGATGGTGACGTATTTGCAATATTGACGAGTATTGATACTCTTGCTGGAATATATAAACATATTTCTCACATCAAGTCTAATAAAAAGACAAAAATAAACATGGAAAGCAGCATAGTTACCCCATTGACCCCAGAAGAAGTTGAGGAAGTTCCAGTAGGCATCCGTCGCTCAATCTTACTTCATTTCACAGTAGATCTTGTATAGTTCCCATGGTTCCAGTCTTTCGGCAATGTCCGAACCAGTCTTTTTGGAAAACAAATAAAAAAAGTTCTGTTTTATTCACTGACGCAAATAAATAATCCATTGGGGAAAAAAACAGAAAATACGTTATTATTATGAATTATATTTCTTCGCTTTTACTTATGAATTAAAGAGAATAATAATAGGCCCACCAGAACTAATTTATTGAGTTAATTCCTTCCACCGCAAGAATCCTTTTTGGAAATTTTCTAGTATTTGAAATTTTAAACAAGAACCACGAATTTTTAACAAAACGGTGGAGCTTTAACCAAACATTTAAATTTTCAAGCAGAAAAAAAAAGAAATTTAAAAGATGACCCGTCTACCATGAAATATAAATCCTAAATCCATGAGGATCTTCAACGCGAAAAATTGAATTTTCAGTTAAAAAGTTCATTTTTTACCAAGCAAGATGAATTTGGTTCCTAAAGAAGAATTTTAAAATGCGCATCGTACAAAAAATACAATCTTGGTAATTAAAAAATCATTGCACCTTGTGTGGTTCTTCCAAAAAATTAATTTGTCAACTTTCAATGTTATTTTTCACAATTTGAACACAAAATAGATATCCTCACATAAAACATTTAATAAGGAATTTGTAAATATTTCTTAGGTGAACAACTTTTGTCTATTAATTTTTTCTCAGTTAAAAAAAAATATATTATTTTTAACGATTGAGACAAAACCTATGCATCTTATTAAAAATTGATTAACTAAATATTTGTAGATCTTTCTTGGGTGCACAATTTTTGTCTATTCATATTTTTCCGTAGCTTGTGTCGCCCTTCCATGAAAATTTATGTTATTGCTTTTAATCTTTTTTAAATAAATAAAACAAAAACTATGATTTCCATCAAATAGTGATTAATAACAATTTTTATCTCTTTTTTTGGGTAAACACCTTTCGTCTACTAATTTTGTTCGAAATTTCTTGACTTCATACTAACAACATAGGAAGTAAAACCTGACGTAGAGAAGCTGAAGGCGATCCGTTGATATTCCACTTCCTAAAAATTAAACAACTCAAGGTTTCTTAGGATTGATAAACTCGCACTGAAAATTCAGCAACACGCTGCAGATACGGTCTTGTTACTGACGCTTATAAAGAGTGGAGTCCCAAGGAAATGGGATGAGAAAATACAAGTAAGCTTTGAATAAGTAAAACAACTTTTCTGTGAATCAAACGCATTCAATTTTCCAGATACACAAAGGGGGTACTATTTGGAAAAAAGACGCGAGTGACATTCAGATAAATGGAAGTGAATAGAATTAGCGATGAAAGCGAAATGAAAGAATATGTAATGAAATTCAAAAATCCTCCAGTTCTGCGTTTTGAGGTAACGAAAGAAGCCCTAAAGTGATATCACTAAGTAAAAAGAGTGAGTTAACACATGAAGTTAGCTGATAAGCCTTTTTATTCGCCATCTGATTGGCTGTCGAGTCACGTGAACGTTAATGCCACTCATAGCCAGCGAAATTCAAATTGTCATTCGTTTCGTTTTTTGTTACTATTTACTTAGTGACACAGAACTTTTCATTGTTAATCATAAACAAATCTGCTTTCTTATGTTTCCAATTTTATTTCTAAAATATTATACATCAGACTCAGGTACCTGTCACACGATTTCAGATCAGTAGATTGCATGCAGAAAGTCCACAAGAGTGTAAGAGATGGAGAACAGTCTGTCCTTTTCGTTCCTGTGGGCAATCTACATGCAATTTGCTGATCTGCAATCGTGTGGAAGAGCCCTTAATAATAAGTAATTCAAAATCATTTGTGATGCGTATTTAACTTAGGGTGAGTGAGTGAGATGGTTATGTTCTTTTCCCTAATTGATCGTGATTTTCCCTGGAGATTGGTGATTGGTCGTTCTTTTTGGCGCTCAGTTATTGGACGTTACAATCGAGAGTTACTTAGTTATGAGTAGGCATAAGGCTGGCGTCTCATGTGGGCAGAAAACGTCGGCGTAAAGCAGAAGCTCATGAGAGTGAAAGAGACAAATAGATCTGTCCGTCTTTTTCACTCTTATGAGTTTCTGCTTTACGCCGGCGCTTCCTGCCCACATGGGACTGCACCTTAAGGCTTAGTTTCCATTTCAGTTTTAATTTCAATCCAGTTATATTCAGTTTTAGGTATGGACTCGTAGATCGCTGAGAAAAATCTTTCCGATGACTCTCAACTATGTTTTGTAAATTTACAAGAATTGATAATTATTTAAACAATTTAGATTACAAAATTTTAAGTTTGGCTATTTTTCAACGAATAGGCTCAATTTTGTAGAGAATTAGATAAGAATATCTTTCCGGTGATGTTTCTATAATGCTCTGCAAATTTCAAAGAATTAATTATTAATTAAACAATTTTGATAAACAAATTGAGATTACTTAGTGATAATGCTCTTTAAATTTAAAAGAATTAATTATTATTTAAACAATTTTGATAAACAAATTGAGAGTTTGACCATTTTTCAACGAGTAGGCACAATTTGTTTACGGAATCAATAAAAAATGTTTTTTAAATAACTCTTTCCTATGTATGATACTTCGGAGATTTACAATAATTATTAATTATTTAAACATGTTTATCAACATAAGCAGAATGTAGCTATTTTTTAATGAATAGGCACAATTTGTTTACGGAGTCAACTAACATTGTCTTTCCGATGACTCTTGACTATGATTTGTAAATTTACAAGAATTAATAATTATTTAAACAATAGCTATTTTTCAAGGAATAGGCACAATTTGTTTACGGAGTCAACTAACATTGTCTTTCCGATGACTCTTTACTATGTTTTGTAAATTTACAAGAATTAATAATTATTTAAACAATTTAGATTTAAAAATTTAGAGTTTGGCTATTTTTCAACGAATAGGCTCAATTTTGTACAGAATTAGATAAGAATATCTTTCCGGTGATATATTTCTACAATGCTCTGCAAATTTCAAAGAATCAATTATTATTTAAACAATTTTTATAAGCAAATTGAGAGTTTGACCATTTTTCAACGAGTAGGTTCAATTTGTTTACGGAATCAATAGTATGTTTTTCCGAAGACTCTTTTTCTATGTTTCTTCACAAATTCTGATTTTGGCTATTTTCAACGAATAAGCTAAATTTTTTTATAGAATTAACCTAGAATATCTTTCCGATTACTTTTTTTCTATAATGCTATAAAAAATTTTTATGATGACCCTTTTCTATGTTGTTTTGTAAAGGACCCCGTACACATCTATGGAAAATATGGTCACGGTCAAATTGGCTGAAACCGTGGTATAATGTAGTTTATAATATCCTGATCAAATAAAGTCCTGAGACACTAGGTCCAAAAAACGCCAGGTTTCGAGATAGGAGGGACCAAATGTCATTTTTCATGGACGCGAGAGGAGTTTCACGGACCCTCGAGGACATGGCATAAAATTACATGTCACATGACATGGAATGCCATAACATGACAGATCACATGACATGTAGCATGAAACATGACATGACAGATCACATGACATGTAACATGAAGCATGACATGACATGATACATGAGATGACATAACGTATGACATTACATGACGCATGACATGACATGACATGTCACATGGCGTGACCCAAGACGTGACACAAATGACACAAGAAATGACACAAGACAAAACACAAGACAAGACACAAGACACGACACAAAACAAGACACATGACATGTCACTTGACACGCGAGATGGCATGAGATGACATGACATGTTACTTGACACATGAGATGAGATGACATGACATGAAACGACATAGCGTGACATGAAATGCCATGACATCACAGCACATGACATATGACACATGACATGGCATGGCACATAACACGACATGACTTGAGATGTCATGTCCTTTCATGTTCCATGTGTTATGTCATACCATGTGCCATGTGCCATGTTATGTCATGTGTTATATGTCATGTGTCATATGTCATGTATCATATTACATATTACATATTACGGATATTACATATTACGGAGTCAACTAAGATTGTCTTTCCGATGCTCTTTTCTATGTTGTTTTATAAATTCACAAGAATATTTAAATATTTAAACAAACATAAGAAAAATCAGAATTTGGTTATTTTACAACGAATATTTTTTTATATTATTATTATATTATTTTATTCTTATTTTATTTATTATTAATATTATTTTTCTTATTTTCAACGAATTTTTCTACAGAATTAACTAAGAATATCTTTCCGATGACTTCATTATGTTCTTCAAGTTTCCAAGATTTATTAATTATTTAAAATATTTTAATGAGCAAATTATGAGTTTCGCAATTTGTCGAAAAAACCCTCCCGTCAAACCTCCTGCTCGACATTAATTAAAACCGAGGTTAAAACGTTAGCGAATACACAACACTGTCGTACACGTCTCAGAAGGTCATCCATCCGAGTGCTATGCACGCTGGAAATGGCTTGACATCTGGACTCTTCTCGAGTCGAGATTATTTACTGTGTATTACTATGAAAATTTGTATGCGCCGACATTTTATAGGTTTTTTTCCAAAGTTGCATGAAAATGTTTAGAGTTGCAAAATTATTCATTCTGCATCGTGAGAGGGTATCCATGCGAAGCCGTGTACAAATCAAAATTATTGAAGTAAAAATTAATTTCATGGTATTTTATTGAACTTCATTTCCAAATAAAATAATTAAATGCAAACAAG
>CAKNXH010053393.1:0-14099 GCA_932178445.1 Andricus quercusramuli | reverse complement strand
AATCGAATTTTCTATTTAGGAAACGAAAAAATACTAAGATACCTAAGCTCCTCAGATACCTCAGTAATGAATTAAGGCGTGAAAGGATTGATTGAAAAGACTTATTGCGTCTTCATTTCACGCGTCGATTCAAAAAGAATTTATGCAGGACAGAAAACTGACTAAGATAATCGATTTTGAGGTAGCGCACGGTTCTTGACATACACAGTAAACACGCTACCTCTCAAAAGCGGTTATCTTCGCAAGTTTTGGGTCCTCCATTAACGTTTTTTTAAGCGATGCGGAAAATTTCAAGGAATTCTAATATTGCAATGAGAATTAAAGATTATTTGCATCATCGAAAGTTTCAGACCATCCATTAACTTATTTTTTGTAGTGAATGCAGAAAATCATAATAAAGAATTCAAATATTTGTATTCAGTTAAACTCTTGAGGTTGCTTTTGACCGAAAAAATTAATTAAAATTCCCGATGATCAAAATTCCCTCGAGCAACTTTGATATTCTTGAGAAATTTCGCCCCATTACAAATTTCGACTTACGATTTTTTCCTTGCAAGGATGGTTTTTGTCGATGTCATTTTAAAGATCTTTTCAGTTTTGCAAAAGCAATTTGAACCGACTGATCGATTTGATTTGTATCTGAGAATTAATTCCAATCAGACAGTATCATTTCCAACCTGTTGAGGGTAAGAGCACCAATTCTTGGCACCATCCCCCCAATTGTTGGAACCCTTCTCTGATTACATAGAAAATACATTTTTTTAGCATGTTTTACCTCAATTTAATTCTACTATCAGTTTTACAAATAACGCATATAATAATTATTCAGTACAATTAATTATGGAATAAATTAGATTAATTGTTGAATAAATTAGCGCCATGTAAAGTCTACGTGTCTATGCTATGCTATTTGTAGTAACACTACAGATCATATTCAAATTGTCCTCCCTGGTGATCAATGCAGTACTGAAGACGTTTTACAAATTCCAATCTAATATTCCTTAGCACAACAGGAGTAAGCTTCGACTGACATAAAACACGAATTTTTGCTTTCAATTCCTCCACTGTAGCTACATTATCCATGGTGTAAGCTTCACCTTTTAGAAGACCCCATACACTGTAATCCAAGGGGGTTAAATCACAAGAACGCGGGGGCCATTCTACTAGCCCGCCTATTCCTATGAGTCTTCCGCCGAAAAAATTCCGAAGGATTTGTATAGCTTCTCTCGTTCGATGCAGTGGAACGCCATCATATTGATAATAGAGTGGTCTCTGAAAATTGTAGACAATTTTCTTCTATGAATGAAGAAGTTTGATTTTTAAGATGAAATTGAGTAAATAAGATGCTTTTATGAAAACTAATGAGCCATTTTTGTAATGATTTATAATTAACTGAAATTAAGAAAAGAGTTGATGTATTCTTGAAATAAATATTGCAAGAGACAATTCTACAAAATATATTTACAGGATCGTTTGCAGTAACGCGTTGGATTTCTGGCAAAATTTGATCCCTCAACATTGTCACATATTTTTCACCATTAAGAGTGCCCTCAATAAAAATTGGTCCAATAACGTGGTCACCAAGAATCCCTATTTTGAAAGATGGTAGAATGTTCAATATATTGCATATTATGTTATCTGAAAAGTTCTTCACTTCAAAATAAGAAGCGCAAACTCTTTCTCAAGCCTGGAGCTTTTTTGAGTGAGGAAAATATCATTATTATTTTTGCTGCAAAAGCATAATTTTAAGGGCTAAAGAAGCCAACCAGTAAACTTCAGAAATTCCATTTTACCACAATTTCCAACATTTTTCTCGATCAATAATTCATATTTTTGGTTTTACAATTATCATAAAAACTCGAAAACTTACTGAATAAATAGAAAAATATTTGTTAATAATTTGATAGAAATAAATAAAAAATCAAGTATTTAAAAAACGCAAAATATTTTCTGGAAATTAAACTTCCCACTAGCTCTGCAAGGCTTAAGTACATTTTGCAATAATAAATATACCTAGCCAAACATTGACTTTACTCTCCCATTGGCTGTGGTTATCTACAACTTTCCTTGGATTTTCTGTGCTCCACCCTGGCGGACCGGCCGAACGCAAACATTACGCTACAGCGTAACGGTAAAGTAATGCTAAAGTATTGGTAAAGTAATATGGCATTATAATTAATAAAGGAAACAAAATTAATATGTAAACTGTTGCAATTATAATAAAACGTTGAAATTTACGTTCAGCGGTCATGCCGCAATTGCAACAAGTTGCTTTTGCAGCATTAAAAAATAAAAAAACATAGTGACCGTCATTGCAGTCGGGCCCCTGCATAATGGCAACCCGCTAACGTGGCTTTAAGTGTGTTGCCAGTCTGCAGGGACTTCCTTTATTAATTATAATGCCATATTACTTTAGCATTACTTTACCATTACTTTACCGTTACGCTGTAGCGCAATGTTTGCGTTCGGCCGGTCCGCCAGGGCATGTTCGTAAAATTTGTCGGTTCCTTTTTTCATGAATGTACCAAGTTGACTCGTCTGTGAAGCAAGTCACTTCAGCCAGATCTTGATTCCTTTCTAACATTTCTTGCATTGTTGTACAAAACGCCACTCTTCGAGGTGCATCACCCGGGATCAGTTTTTGTACAAAATGCAGTTTGTATGGGTGATACTTCTTATTTTTAAGTATCTTCTGTGAAGTGCTTTTGGCTATTCCGGTCTGCTCCTCCATGGTCCGAAGACTGATATGAGGATTTTCTTCTACAGCAGCACAGACTCTAATTTTAATTTCATCCGTTGTTTGACGGGAAGTTGTATCTCTTTTCTTGTGGTCATCCCTTAAGCAGCCATTCCTTTGTAAGGCCCTGGCCCAACTCGTAATTGCTTGTCTGGATGGAACAGGCCTTCCCACGAATTCATGACGAAATTGTCCTTGTGCTGATTCGTAATCAAAATGTCGCCAATACAACTGAACAGATCTAACTCTTTCTTCTACAGTAAATTTATGATTCACTTCTGATTCAATAGCACCATTCATCAAATTCATTTCATTTTCCATTATTGCTTCAGATATTACGCAACAAATGTATCAACGCACCAAGAAGTAATGAATAATAATCTGACAATAAACAAATAAATACGTGATGGGTATTTCTCCTGGGGCCAATCTACGAAAAAAGCAGTGGAAATCAATTATTACACTGAGAAATAATGTGTTATTACTTACTACAATCATTATTAAGTAATTAATGTTCAAATTATTACTGCCGACAAACCACAAAGCATTTTTCTTCGATAATCAATAATCAGTAGACTATTTGTCACTCTGCAGCCATTCCATAATATTGTTGGCAAGGAACAAAATTAACACTACCTTCTCACTTCATTATTACTTAAAACACTTTTATGATTTGTATAATAATAATAATAATACTAACTATTTGACATGACTTATATTTTCTCGAAACAGTCGAAACTGGTATCCATTTGAAGTTTAGAACGCGCTCATGAAAACTATGATAAACTTGATCCGAAGATGCACGAAGTTGATCGATAGGCCGATCCGAATGCAACTTTAAAACCGCGAAATTTAAAAATGCCCCTGCGGAATGGCTTCTCCCCTGCTTCGGGAAAATTGGGAAGCATTCAAGTTCGCCGTGTATGCAAGCCCTACCGTGTCCACCCTGTATATGACCGTCGCATCACTCTAAGTGCCGTTTAGGTGTCCAAATCAGCACAAACAGTCACTGAAACGGCACTGGCGGCCCAGTGCCTTCGCTAGTGCCGTATTTCAGTGCTGTTTCATCGGCAGGGAATTGCTTCCGAAAATACCAGATTGATTCTCATTAGACAAAAACTTTGCATGTTTGCACAACTCAGGAGCTGTCTGCAATAACCGAATCTAGAAGTCAAGCGCTTAGTATTTTGACCCTGAAAGCTTGTAAAAAATGTTTCAAATTTTAATGTTCCAACCATATATTTAAATTTGAATTTTCATTGCGCTCCTTCGTTTCCTCATTAGAAAAACTTATAGCACCGTTTTTGACATTTTTATTTTTGTAAATTTTATTGAGAATCGTCATTGTTAGGCAAATCAAGTTGAAAACTCAACATGTCTCTGTACAATTGGCCATACAATACGAATAAAAAATTGCTATTAAAATATCACCCTCGCAAGTGTGTTTCAGGGGTTCCAAGAAACCCCATAAGTAAAAAGTTAGTTTTTGCGACTTTTTGACATTTATAACAATATTTTATTATAATAATGCTAGAAGGTTGCATTTTTTCGAAATTTTTCCACTTTTTTTCAATTTTCCATGAAAGGGAGGTAATAATCAATTTGACTTTACAAAAAAGATTATTTTAATACTGTTGAGTATGAAATTTGAATTTATTTATGTGAGTTTCTAAGCGAGGGCAGAAATCAATAATTCAGACCTTCATATCACTGATATTGGTATTTATTCAATGAAACACACATAAGTTCGTGGACTGTATACATGTTTAGCGTGGTAATTGTTGAACAGTTTATGTATTAACGCATGACATGACATTCGAGAGACTTAAGTGTATTCTGCGACGGTTCGGTAATATCTGACTTAGACTGATTTTGAAAGACGCGTTGAAGCTCTAGTCGAAGTACAAGTCTTGGGAGCTTCAACCAATCAGAAGTAAGGAATTGGTTGGTGGGTTGATAGGCAACACCCTCTAGAAAATGCAGACGAGGCAAGCTGATGCTGGGTTTTTCCGCAAAAGGCCTTGATTTGAATTCTATGGATTTCGGAATGGTCAACAAGAATACGGTAGAGGTACTATTACCAAGGGTCTCAGGCTCTATCTATTATCCAAGGCTACCTACCAAATTATTTAATCCTGTACAGCTGAAGAGTATTTACAGAGACATGGCAATTTGGCGTAAGAGAAAGTTTCCCATCTATAAAAGTATAAATCAACTAAGATAGAACCTAAGTAGTAGCAATAGTGGAAAGCTAAGATTGCCTAGGCTAGTATATTTACTGACCATCCTTCACTAAAAGGGATATAAAAACGGCAGATGTTCCAACAAGCAATATACTGTCTAGTCGCTGACAAAATAAAAGATAAATATATTTACAATCGTAAAATTCGCTTCGATAGACTCAACATCCCGGCCCCCTTGAACCAATAGAGTTCAAATGATGCATGTGTACATATAAAAAAAATTAACTTCATAGCAATAAATAACAGTTATGATAAACAATAATCAGGAGTATACGTAGCATAAATTGTGAATTCAATACAATCGAATATTCTTGGTTACAATTAAAAAATTGGCAGTGGACACAACTGTGTGACTGCACGTGTGTAAGTTCCAGAATTTGTTCGTAATTTCACTACCCGGACGACGTTATCTCGACCTGGGTGCACCTCCACGATGCGTCCCAATTTCCAGCTTAAAGGAGGAAGGTTATCCTCCTTTAGAAGAACCGAAGTGCCAACTTTGACTTGTTCTTCTGTCGGGTTGTTCTGCCACTTGCTTCTGGTAGTCAATTGGTGACGATATTCTCGATGCCAGCGGGTCCAAAAGTGCTGACGCAACATTTGAACGTGTTGCCATGCTGATAATCGGCCAGTTGGTATGTTTTCTAAATTGGCTTGAGGGATCGTGGATAATGAACTGCCTATCAGGAAATGGCTCGGTGTTAATGGGAGAAGGTCATTAGGATCATTTGAGAGAGGTGATATTGGTCTGGAATTAAGAATCGCTTCAATTTCCAAAACGTATGTCTCTAATTGATCGTACGTCAACAAAGTGTTGCCGACTGTTTTAATCAAGTGCTGCTTAAATGACTTTACTGACGCTTCCCACAGTCCTCCAAAGTGAGGAGCGCGAGGAGGAATAAAATGCCAACTAATTCCTTCATTTGTCATCTGTCGTGTCGTTAACTGATCGTTACATGCAGAGAGAAAAAATGTATGCAATTCCTTGATTTCCTCATGACCCCCCACGAAATTGGTAGCATTGTCTGAATAAATGTTATTCGGTTTTCCTCTACGAGCACAAAACCGCTTAAGCACTCCGAGAAAGGCCCAGGTTGTTAGGTCGCACACTAACTCTAAGTGTACGGCCTTGGTCGCAATGCAGACGAAGACAGATACATATGCCTTGATTCGTTTCAAATTTCTATGTCGTTTTTCTTTAATAAAGAAAGGACCGCAATAATCAATTCCGGTATTTAAAAATGGACGACTTTGACATATTCGACTCTCAGGGAGATTGCCCATAAGAGGAGTCGATCCGCGCGGTTTGACCCTAAAACATGATACGCACTGACGAATTACCAATCTTACAACATTTCGGCCGCCAATAGGCCAAAACTCCTCTCGGATAGCGTACAGTGTTGCCTGAGCACCTGCATGCATTTTCCTTACGTGTTCCTTTCGGATTATTAATTTAGTTATATGGTGATTTTTGGGTAGCACAATGGGATATTTTTGATCTTCTGGGATTTGTACTCGTTCTAGTCGACCTTCTACTCGGATTATGCCATCATCAAGGAATGGGTTTAAGCACAACAAATAACTTTTGGGATTAAGAGGTTTATTTTCGGACAAGTGTTTGAAGTCCCTTGCAAAGGCTGAGCGTTGTAATAATTGTAATATTTTTTTCTTGGAAGACTCAATTTCAGCTACTGATAAGGAACTAGTATCTTCAGGTTTATTCTTGTCCTTACAGTTATTTATGAATCTCATACAAAAGGCCATTAGTCGAATCAAGGTATCGAAAGATGAATATTTTTCTAATAGATTGTGACCGGCAATCGTCAATTTAAACATTTTTACGGTCACATCACTGCGTTTTTCAAGAGGTTCTCCCGTGAAAGACTGACCTTGAGGCCAGGTACCTTCTTGTTCACGAAGCCAATGTGGTCCGTGTTTCCAAAAATCGTTATCAAAAATTGTTGCGGTGTAAGACCGCGAGATGAAAGATCAGCAGGATTTTCCTTTGAGGGAACGTGTCGCCAATCTTCAGCTTGAGGTAAAGATTGAATTTCGGCGACCCGATTCGCCACGAAAGTTTTTAGGGTGTGTGAAGGTGTGTTTACCAAATGAAGCGTAATTGTTGAATCTGTCCAAAAACATGTTTCACTAATTTCAATGTTTAGTGTGTCCTTTATGTCTGTGTATAATTTAGCCAATAGTAATGCGGCACATAATTCAAGTCGCGGAAGACTAACTGATTTAATGGGCGCAACTCTTGATTTTGAACAGATTAAACATGAGTATGCTAGACCTTCAGTGTTTACTGATCGGAGATACGAACATGCTCCATAAGCACGCTCACTAGCATCGCTAAAGCCGTGAAGTTGAAAATTTACATTGTTTTTAATTGTTATGCATCTATAAAATTGAACGTGATTCAAAAGAGGAAGGTGACGACTATATTCAAGCCATCCCTGAAGAAATTTTGATGGAACGTCTTTGTCCCATGAAAGTTTAATTTTCCACAAATCTTGAATGAATAATTTCGCAACAGCGACTACAGGCCCTATCAATCCTAGAAGGTCAAACAGTTTCGCTATTGCTGAAAAGATATAATGCTTCGAGGTGCAATTTGAATACAATTGCGACTTCACTGATATGTGAATGGAATCTATTTTTGTATTCCAAAAAAGACCGAGAGTTTTAATCGTATCTGAGCAGTCTAGGGCCATGAGGCCTTGTTGTGAGTCACCGACTAAGTTCTCAACTAATTTAGGCTCGTTTGAGGCCCATTTCCTGAGACTAAATCCCCCCTTTGCTAAAAGTTTAATTAGATCGTTGCGTAAATCTAAGGCTTCCTCAATGGTATTTGCTCCTGTGAGGAGATCATCTACATAAAAATCTCTTTGCAAAATGGAAGCTGAAATAGGGTGAGATTGTTTTTCATCTTCGGCCAAACGAAAGAGTGTTCGAATTGCAAGGTAAGGTGCCGAGGCGGTTCCGAAAGTGAATGTGTTTAATGTGTATGTTTGCATGGGTTCGTAAGAGTTATTTCGCCAAAGCACCTTGTGAAATTTTCTATCCGCGGGATGTAATTGAACTTGTCGGTACATCTGTTCGATGTCCGCTGTGACTACAATTGGAAAGGTTCAAAGACGAGTAAATATTGAAAATAAGCTGTCTTGCATTGTTGGACCAACCATTAAAGTATCATTCAATGATATTTCTGACGAAGATTTGCTAGAGGCATCGAAAGCAACACGGGTTTTTGTTGAAACACTATCCTTCTTTATAACCGCGTGATGAGGAAGATAGTAACCTTCCTCTGATGAAGAATCTTGTAAATGAGGAGTCATGTGACCTTGTTTTAGATAACTATCTATGCAATCTCGGTATTGTTCATTCAGATCAGAATCCTTAGACAATTTAGTCTCGAGATGGTTGAAACGCTTAATTGCAATATCGCGAGAATTTCCGAGTTTGTCCTTTTTATCGTTAAAGGGTAGAGCGACTTTATAACGTCCATTCTCAGCGCGTGTTGTTGTCTCGAGGTAGTGTTTCTCACAAGCTTGTTCTAATTTCGAATGTTTGGGTGCTGGTCGACCGGAATCTAGTTCCCATAAAAGTGGGACCTAAGCCATTTTTGTGAAGTTACAATGGATATTATGTAACTTGGCGCGAGTTTGATGAATGCCTCCCGCTACAACCCAACCGAGTTTAGTTTCTTGCAAGACTGCAGGATGTTGTTTAATCGAAATTTTACCGGGAAGAAGAAGGTGATAAAAATATTGAGCTCCCAGGATCATGTCGATCCCATGCGGAGTCTGAAAGTTGGGGTCAGCTAGCACTATGTCCTTGGGTATCTCAAAGGAAGAAAGATCAATGGGCGACGAAGCCATCGTGTTACTTATCTTATTCACAACGAAAAGAGAGAGATCATATTTGGTATTGTTATACCGAGATTTAATAGTGGCCGATGCTGTGAATTTGATATTAGTCAATAGATTGTCAACCGCTTCAAGTGGAATGTCAGCAGGAATTTTCCGTAAGCCTATCTTATCTGCGAATGGCTCTGATATGACGTGAGGCTGAGAACCTGAATCTAGCATTAAGCGACAAGGGTGATACCGTCCTTGTTTATCAATGACATCTACAATGGCTGAAGCTAAAACGACTTCCGACGGGATAAATAATTAATAACTACTAACCGGGGGGGGGGGGGCGGTAGATTCGTTATTCACCCGTTCTGTCTCAATAGGATCCCATTTATCGACGATTTATTGATATGACTTTTGAGTCATATCAAATAAGGCGCACATTGAATATTCCTTTGATACGCAAGGGATTTCAAACAGAGACTTAACATGACTATCCACTATGAATTTTTCATTGTGATAGCGAGCTTTAAGCAGTTCCCAGGCAACACTGTAATTTTCACTTGTTGTTTCGAGGGAAGCAATAATATTGGCTGCATCGCCAATCAAACAACCTTTCAAATAATGGAATTTTTGAATCTGAGGAAAACTCTCGTCAATGTGTATCATGGAATTAAAGGAGTCGTAAAACCCGATCCAAGTGTCAAAGCTTCCCGAAAAGGTTGGTATTTTTAGTTCTGGTAATTTTCGGTTAATGAATCTATGATTTGGGATAGCATTTCCAGTTATCGCAATTGTATTATTCTGTGATATAACGGACTGATTTTCTACAGAATCATTTTCAAGAGTACCGACATAAGAATCATTAGACGAACCGGCATTAGGCACGAGATTATTCTCGATTGCAATGTTTCGAATCCTCAATGCCTCTTGAACTCATGATTTCTGTTTTAGTAATGTTTTAACTCTACCGCGAATCGCATAGTATCTGTTTTCGAAAGATGAGCGCTCTTCATGATTAGCCTTTCCAGATTCCTGATTTTCTTCTGATAGAGTTTCGATTTCCTCTTGACATTTTTCAAATTTTTTATTCAAAGGAAGAATCAAATCAATAATTATGATTTGTACATGTCTTCGCATGTATACCCTCTCACGATGCAGAATAAATACTTGTGCAACTGTAAACATTTTCATGCAACTTTTGAAAAAAACCTATAAAATGTCGGCGCGCACAAATTTTCATAGAAATACTCAGTAAATGATCTCGTCTCGAGAAGAGTCCAGATGTCAAGCCATTTCGAGTGCGCATAGCACTCGGATGGATGACCATCTGCGACGTATACGACCGAGTTGTATATTTTGGAAATTTAAAGAGCCTAATGAAGTCATCGAAAAGATATTCTTAATTAATTCTGTAAAAAATTCACCCCATTCGTTTAAAAATAGCCAAATTCTTATTTTTTCTTAAAAGTTGTTTAAATAATTGATAATTCTTGTAAATTTACAAAACAACATAGAAAACATCATCGGAAAGACAGTCTTAGTTGACTCCGTAAACTAATTGTGTCTATTCTTTGAAAAATACCCAAACTCTGAATATGTGTATGAAAAATATTTCAATAATAAATAATTATTATGGATGTCCAAAGTAATGTACGAAATTCTTATTTGAAATACATACTTCGTTGCTTCCGTAAAAAATTGAGCCTATTCCTTTGAAAATAGACAAACTCTGAATATGTTTAGGAAAATTGTTTAAATGATTAATAATTATTATAAATTTGCAAAGTATCATAGGGAATAGTCCTCAAAAAGACATTCTTACTTGCCTCCTATTTTCTGACAAAAATTTTTTAAATAATTAATAATGCTTGGGAATTTACAAAGTATCACAGTAAAAAGTTATGGGAAATATATTCTTAGTTGATTTCTGTAAAAAATGTAGCCTGTTCGTTGATAAATATCCAAACTCTTAATTTGTTTATGTAAATTGTTTAAGTAATTAATAATTATTTTAAATTGACAAAGCAACATGGAATGGAGTCATCAGAAAGACATTGTTATTTGACTCCCTAAACAAATCGTGTCTATTCCTTGAAAAATACCCAAACTCTGAATATGTTTATGAAAATTGTTTAAATGAATAATAATTATTGCAAATGTGAAAAGTAATGTAGGAAAGTCTTATTAGGAATATGTACTTTCTTGAGAATTTACGAAGTATCACAGAAAAAGTCATCGGAAAGATATTCTTAGATAATTTTGTAAAAAAATGTAGCCTTTTCGTTGACAAATGACTAAACTCTGAATTTTTTCATGAATATTATATAAATAATTATTAATTATTGTATATTTGCAAAGTATCGTAGAAATCTTGATGCATCAAACTAATTGATCCTTGTCGTTGAAAAATGGCTGAGTTCCTGATTTCTTTATGAAAATCTTTTAAATAATTAATAATTCTTGTAAATTTATCAAGCAAAATACAAAAGAGTAATCATAAATATATTCTTAGGCACCACCATAAACAAATTGTGCTCTTATATTTTTGTTGCTGGATTAATTCTTTTGGTTGAAAATTTTATTATTTGTTTAAAAATTCAACTATTTTGTTTAAAAGACATTGTTTTTTTAAAAGTTAATTCCTTTTAGTAGAAGTCTATTATATTCTTTTCCCGAATTCATCTCCTTTGGTTAATAAATTCTACTATTTGCCTGAAAATTTTATTATTTGGTTGAAAATTCAGCTATTTTGTTAAAAAGACATTGTTTTTTTTTAAAGTTAATTATTTTGATTTGGAGAGATGATTTATATATTTTTGGTGCAGAATTAATCTCTTTTGGTTGAAAATTTGATTATGTGGTTGACGATTCAACTGTTTTGTTAAAAAGTCATATTTTTGTTAGTTTGAAAGTTAATTATTTTTATTTGAAGAGATGACTTTTATATTTTTGGCTCAGAGTTAATTACTTTTGATTAAAAATGAAAATATTTTGTTGAAAAATCAACTATTTTGATAAAAAGTCATACTTTTTGGTCGAAAATTGAACTGTATGGATAGAAAATCCGCCGTTTTACATTAACAATTCATGTTTTGTCAGAAAAATCATCTTGTTTGATGGAAAATTCAGTTTTTATGGTTTAAAGTTAATTATTTTTAATTAAGAAGTCCACTTATATATTTTTGGTGCAGAATTAATCTCTTTTGGTTGAAAATTTGATTATTTGGGTGAAGTTTTATCTATTTTCGTGAAAAGTTGTCATTCTTGGTCGAAGATTTAAATGTTTTGTTGAACCTTCGTCTTTTGGAATAGAAAATTAATATTTTGGTAGAAAAGTAATCTTTTTTTGGTTCAAGATTCCTCTTGTTATTTGAGCGTTAATTATTTTTATTTGAAAAGTCTAAAACTAGTTAATTTTGGGTTCAAATCTCCTGATATTTAATAAATAAAATTAAGTTTTTGTGATTTCCGTAAAATTGATTTTTATTTGGTACATCTGGTTCAAATCTTTAGTCAAGGGCAAATGTTGAATTTAAACAAAAATAATCAAGTACCTTCTATTTTTGAAATTTAAGTTTTTAATTTGACATGAAAATATAATTTAATATAAATAGAGTTTTCAAATCGAATTTTGCTACAGCTACCCAGTTTCATTTTTTGTTATTTCTGGTACATTTTTCTTGCATAAGTATTTGTCAAAGATTAATAAATAAAAAATAAATTACAAGAAAAATGTTGCAAATGGCGTTACCAATACGAAAGAGCTGTAAAACATCAAATCAATTTTTCCCTTACGATATTAATTCGAGTACATATTAATTCATAAAAGTTCAGAGCCAAGTGCTGGATTTAAACGCATTGCCGATTTTCAATAGGCTCACAAACAACATTGTAAATGTAAACTTAACCTCGAATTAAATGAAAAACTTTAGAACTATAGTATCCTAACGCTCGTATGCCTTTGACCATTTTTAAAATACAATAGAAAATTTTAGCATTATATTACTTTTTCACCTTCATAAACATTCATAAACTTTCACGATGTTCCAACACTTGACTCTTCTCCTAACCAAACTTTTGTGTTTACGAATTAGGATTTCGGATGATTCTGATGATTCGGATTTTCATTCGGCTGTCATCGCGTATCGCACTGTTTTATCTCGCGAGTAGCTTAGTCACGTGACTAGACTGGACTCGACTTACGACCTTACGGAAAATACAAGTAGGCCATTCTTGCACCCAACCGCTCAATTTTATTTGAAAATTCATCACTTTGGTTGAAAATTCAACTTTTTTGTTGGAAATTTATTTTTTCTTTGTTGAGAAATAATTTTTTTAATTGAAAGTATAACTATTTCATTTTTTTAGTAAAAAATTGGTATTTTTAGTGGAAAATTTGAGTATTTTTCAAAAATTGATTTATTTGACAATGTTTTGCTCTGTTGTGTTGAAAGATGTTAATAACAAACGTCAGGAATTGAAATAAATGTTTGCGTTTTGCGGCAAATACGAATTTGTTACTTTTGGTTGGCCGGGAAAATTGAAAAACTTGACCAGGAAGAACCGGGAATTTTAAATCGTCCGCCGAATCGCCACCCTGAAAATGGCTGTACTTGGGGAACAATAACCAGTTGTTGCGATAATTCCTGCATGTATTTAATACAATTTTGAACCATTTCACCTGTAAATACCATAATTTTTATTGTTTAGATGCAAAAATAGTTTAATCTGTAACAGTTTTTGAATGGTTAAACCTCCAATTCCATTCCTGTCAATTATTGTCAATTGATTTAACTTTTTAATTACATAAAACCTTCTGAACAATCTAATATTATACAATAACAAATTTGAAACCTTTGGAATTCAAAGATTTTAAGATCAGGCATTGCCAACCAAATTATTTGAAATATTCAAAATTGAGTATTTTAAATATTCAAAACTAGAAATTTTCGAGAATTTCAAATCAAACTTATTTATAGATTCAAAATTGTTATACTGGAAGACATTTAAAAAGATTGGATAAGTTTTTCTACTGAAAATTGAAAGAATTTAATGAGTTACCTACAATTTATATAGTCTGAGTTTCAAAATATTGGCGCCATCCTACGTTCTAATGATTCCAATCGTTTTCATTTGGGTATCCATTATTCTGAATTAGAGGTTAAGTTGTCCGTACAGCATTTTGATGATTTTGATATTGCAATAATGATATCCCAGATAACAATCGTGCGACGCACGCTTCACGCACGCGTGCAACTT
>CAKNXH010053392.1:0-33813 GCA_932178445.1 Andricus quercusramuli | reverse complement strand
AAAATTGAACAATAATTGATTTTACAGGGCGATTCTGAATCTGTTCCAAATTAAGCAAATTACATATTTCAACGTGGAAAATATAAATTTTACGATTTGAACTTTATAAACTATTCCTAATTTAAAATAATTTCAAAATAATAGGTTAACAATTAAATGCCTCTATTTAATTCCAACTCCTATTCGAATATTGTTTCAATCTAAAATATTTCATTTTTAGCCTTTTAATTTGAAATTTTTTAATTAGGATGACACATTTTAAAACATTAGCAATATCTTACTTTTCATTTACCATAAGTGATTATAAATCAAATATCAAAAACTAAAAAATTTTAAACTGAAATATTTTGAATAGGAAGGCTTGAATCGTTAACATTTCAAAGTGTTAAATTTCAACTTTGAACGTTAAAATTTTTCTATTGAACAATTATTTAAAACTGGAAAAGATTTCGAGAAATAAAAAACGAAATTTAGGTTTTTGAAGATTTCGACATACTTTTTTGTTGCAGTTTGAGAAATGGTTTTGATATCATTGTTTTTTTTTAATTCAGTAATATAATATAAGGTATTGTCTTATACATATTGAGTGTTGTAATTTTTTTTTACGTCGGACATAATTTGGCAATTTGCATGAGAATTCCAACATTCAGCAAGTTTTATATTATTGAAGATATCGTTTCTTGAACTTTTTTGTTTTAATTCAAAGTGAAAATTCGCTCAAGTTTAATTAAGAACTTTTTTCATCTTTATTGCCTTAACGAAACTATTCGTGTGACACTATGTCTTTGATTTAATTAAATGTTCTGTTAATTCAAAATACTGGAAAAATTTAAGAAATAATTAATATCTTTTCATTGTCTTAAGTCAAGAAAATTATTTCTTGAAAAATAAAAAATTTTTAAATTTATATGTCAGAATAAAGTCAAAACCTAACTAATTAAACCTTAATTCTATGTAAAAGTGAAATTTTGAGCATCTAAATATAATTAATTATTTATATTGCTGTATTTGAGTACGGCGACGCTTTTAGATTATATGAATTCTAAGCTTGATTGTCAATTATTTAATTATACATTGTTTAAACTGAAGAAATCTTAAAACGTTAACTTCAAGCTAACGCGTCACATTTATCTGTCATAAAAATAGGCTTATTTTGAAATAATAAGGAAGAGTGTGTTGTGGTATGGTAAAAAAGAATAGAAAATGGCTGTATGCCAAAATGTTGTTTGGAAATTTAGGTTTTTAGCTTGTTATTTGAAAACTGCATCCAGTTTTAGGAAAACGGGCCTGAAAATATACGTATTTTAAACTATCCTTATTTGTAGCAAAAATAAAAGTTTTCATTATTAAAATAACATTTGTATTCTTAATAAAAGCATCGTATATTCAATTTTATTATTTTGTTAAACCAAATAATATAATCATTGACACGGACAACTTTTTCCTTAAATATAGATCTATTTTTGGTTGCATAAAGCAAAATATTGTTTTATTACGAAATAATATTTTCGTTAGAAGAACAAACTATTTCTTTAATTCAAATACAAAAGATAACCAAGGAGTTTCTGCAAATTAAAGAAAATTTTATCTGGGTGAAGATAGGTATTTCTAATATGTAATTTAATTATTCAACGAAAATATAGATTTTTATCCACTCAGTTACTTAACAGGCACTGTCTAGTATTTCAAAATTTTCGTAGGATTAATTATGTGTAGTGCTACGACTGCTCTTATAGAAAATTCCGCAACAATAGACAGTTTGTTAATAGGCCTTATAAGAAAAATAAATATTAAACAGCCGTGAATCTGTTTTACGATAAAAAAAAATTGATATGAAAGTTGATTTATGGTAATTTTTATTAATGTATTATAATTTCTTCATAGAAAAAAATTATCAGAAAAGTTAAAAAATGAATACACGAGACAACAAAAATACAAGTTTTAATTATATTTTATTATTGAGGAATATCATTCATTTAATTCTAGATGTTACTAGGCGATAAATATTTCACACTAGACAGATTTTCTTTTTTTTCTAATTAAAATAAATAAATTTAACTTTAAAATTTTCAAATACGTTGTTTACGTCTGGTTTTTATCATATCAGAGTTACCAGCTCCGACCTTCTCTATCGACTCATCAAATTGTACCCTGTTTAACCAAGGCGGCTGGCAGATAAGCCACCTTTCATTATAGTTCTCCAAATATAACAAATAGGGGGAAAGAGGGCGCTTTTGGACCTTTAATTTTAGTTCCCGGAAAGCTAACGGGGAAAGGGTGCGTTGCGGTAAGTCAGTCGAAATCCAAATACACGGCAAGAGCAATCTCCCACCTCATCTCTGATTATATCAATGTTTTGCAACTTATGGCAAAAGTTTTTGCAAAGTTAATAAGTTTAAGTCGGAAAATTATATAAAATATAAATTTTTGAAGATTTTGAAATAGAATTTTGAAGCTTTATGAAGATTTTCAAAAATTTCATGACAATAACTATTTCAGATTACTAGGAGAAATTCACAGTGATTTTTCATTTTATAAATTTTCCAAGAGAATACTTTAAAACATTTCAAACCAATTTTAGTGTATAAATAACAATTGAACAATTATTAATTTATAAAGACATAAAATCAAAGTAATTTATCTTTTGATTTTAAAAATGTTCAGTTAAATATTAATTGGGATCTGAAATACAGCGATACACTAACTGGTGGCCAAATGTAGTACTAAAACAACGAGGTCAGTTTTAAACGGCCGCATTACTAATGCGCTGAAATTAAATTTTATTCTGATTAAAATTGAGTAAAAGTTATTATTGGTAAGGTGATTTAATAGAAAAATGTCTGATAAAGTTAAAGTAGACGATCTGAGAATGAAATTCAGTCCCAGGAAAACGAAAAGTAAAAGATTTTGTTCTGTTTATAGATGCTCAAGCAAAGCCTGTAAAAATTCAGATGTGCGGTTCCATCAATTTCCTTATAGTAAAAAAAAGTTGTGTGAAAGTGATTATAACGAAAGCGGATTTGAAGAAACGATTGATCTTTTAGCGGAGCTGAATTATAATCTTCAAGTGCTTTTGCTTGTGGAGTGTTCCACAAACATTTCATATCCGTGCAAGATACCAGCTCTAAAATCCTTATATCAGTACTATAATAAAAAATATATATTTGAAATCAATTTTACAAAATTAATCTAAAAAGGATCATTACAAAACACGCTTTCATAGGTATAAACAGAGAAAATAATGAGTTTGGCAAAATAAATTCGGATTTCTTTGGTTTGTTATGACAGCACAACATAACCTCCAAATTAGGAAATCAGGTTTTTTGTCAAAACAGGGTATAATTTTCTTGAATTATGCAAATTGATAATTCCTAAGCATAACTTATCATTACAATATTAAATGAAATACTTTTTGATTATATAAAGCATATTTATGATAGATACTTATGCAAATGCAATAGAACTGCAACCACATGTTTGCACTTTTCATTCAAACCGGCCCGGCAACTACATTTCATAGATTTTATAATGCCCTAGAAGCTTATTTTCCCTTTAATTTCGTGAGGCGTTTCTTTAAGATATGAAGATTGCAAACAAAATGCAATTAAATTGATATTGGTTTTGTTGTTCAACTCGTTGGGCATTTTGCCACAAAATAAAATGTGTCCATCGTATAAAACCTTTTCTCCTTCTATCAAATTTCTAGAAAACGGTGTAGAAGCAGTAAATTCGCAAATGTCACTAATGCTTAGCATCATTTCAGTCGTCACCCTAATAGCACGGAACGTTCCGGGAACGTTCCGCGGGCACCTTCGGAACCATGTTCGGAACGTTCCCGCAACGTGTAAAATGTCCGCCCTTGGGAACGTTCCACTGGGACCTGAGGGGAACCTTCCATTATTGTTGTTTTTAACAACAATTATCTCGTAAACCGTAAGAGAGAGGTAAGCATGGATGTCATTTTTGAATTTTGAGTACCGCATATACTAAACTATAATATGATATCCGTATCATAAATTGACATGGATTTTGACCTATCACTTACGTTTTACGCGTTTTTTATTGATAATAATAACAATAACGTTAATTTATGTTTGGAACGTTCCAGTGAAACGTTCCTGGAACGTTCCAAAGCGGCGGACATTTTACACCTCCCTGGAACGTTTCAGGAACGTTCCGTGCTATTAGGGCATTATCGCAAAAAACACTTTAAAACTGCTGGTATCGCGTGTATGATTTCAGATCCCAGTAACCCACACTTCTCGCGGAAGAAAAGGAGATAGATAGGTAAAAAAGGACAGAGTTATCTTCGGGTTCAAGGTTCAGTTTCAAGATGCTGTCTGTCCGATGTTGGCAGAAAACGTCGGCGTAAAGCAGAATCTCATAAGAGTGAAAGAGACAGACAGATTTATTTATCTCTCTTACTCTTATTAGTTTCTGCTTTACGGCGTTTTCTGCCCACATGGGACTGCACCTTCGTCTCCATTTGCTCGGCCCCTTAAGGTGGAGTCCCATGTGGGCAGAAAACGTCGACGTAAAGCAGAAAGTCATGAGAGTGGAAGAGACAAATAGATATGTCCGTCTCTCTCACTCTCATTAGTTTCTGCTTTACGCCGACGTTTTCTGCCCACATGAGACTCCACCTTTAGAAACGTCTGAGCTCGGAAATAAGGGCCCTTTCACACGATTGAAGATCCGCAAGTTGCGGACTTGTGCAAGTCATGAGTTGTGAAAATAGAGACTTTTTCCGTCAGCGGAAAAATCTCTGAATGGCTGTAATTTGAATGATCGATTCTTTTTAAATAGAAACTTTTATGTTTTTCAAATTATAGGCAAGTGTATTAAGCTAAAAATAATTATGGAAGATTAACGGCGATGAATTAAAAAAATTTTTTGGTGGTTTGATGAGAGGAAACAAGCCCATGCCAAATCATATGATTTCTCTCCAAGTTCTGAGTGCATACGATTCGGATGTTACCTGATTTGTATCGCTCCTTCAACAAAATATTTTTTTTGCACAGAAGGTAAGTGTAATTAGTATTTGTTAACATAAAAATAGTATGCTTTCGCATCCAACAGCCTTTATAAGACTCACGGCACGTCTTTACGAAATTGTAACCGGCATAACCCCAAACATAACCTCTATAGTTGCTTCTGTACAATAATAATCAACATGCTCGTTCATGATAATTTATTATGTTAACAACTGTCAAAACCACTTACCTTATGTGCACAAAAATATTATTTTGTTTGAGAAGCGAGACAAAACAGGAAACACCTGAAACTCATGCATACATAACTTTGAGAGAATTCAGCTGATTTGGCATGTGCTCGTTTCTTTTCGTCAAAATATTGAACAATGTATTTAATTCATCATCTTCATTTGGCCATAATAGTTTTCAGCTCAAGAAACTTGCCTATAATTTGAAAAACTATAAATTTTCTATTAAAAAAAAAAAAAATCGAGCATTCAAATTGCCGCCATGCGGAGATTTTTCCGCTGACGGAAAAATCTCTATTTTCACTATTGAGTACGGACGTGACCTTGATATTAACCGGATATGACAGGCAGCGCCCGCGGCGGCCAAAGCCAAAAATATTTTAGGGATAGAAATTTGAAATTTACATAAGATAGCACGTATGAATTGTTTTTAAATATAATAAATGCATGAGTGATTGCTTTAAAACGTATATAACGTTTTTCAAATCAAAGCAAAATAATATAGGGAACTTTCATGCAAAAAGATTTAGTGAAAAATTGTCTTTCCATTCCAGTTAAACCCGTTCTAGTTCCGTTGTTGCCGGCATGAACATAACCCTAAAAATTACCGGTCGAATGTCAACAAGCGGATTGATGATGAATATTTTAATAAAAACAGGATTTCAAGCTATAAGTCATTTAATCGATTTTCACCCTGAAACGCTCAATAAGGGAAAAAGTTTAGCAGTCATTCATGTAGTGAGGGTGCAGGAATTGAAAGTGAATGGAATAAGCAAAATTCAGTTCAGCATAATCAGACAAACGTCTGTTACTTCTCCCCCATACGACGTTAAATTACAGGTGTTTATTGAGTAAAAAATATATAACATAAAGAGAAGTATTAGGGAAATCTATAATTATAATCATAAATTTCCTAAAAATTTTCTTTATGTTAAAAATATTAATAAATTAGAAATTAAAATTAGAAATTGAACTTTTGAAGTTTCCCATGTAAAATGAATGGGAAAAATCACTTTTTTGAGTTTTTGGAATAATTTTTCAGGTTTTGGGATAATGTTACGGGAAAGTATAGGGACTTGTTGAAAGTTATCCATGGGTGCCTGAAAACAAACCTTGAAATCAAAAATGTTAATTTTTTATCAAATCGACCTTTTGAGCACTTTATTCTCGTTTTTTTCTATTTAAAATCATTTCTATTAGTCTGGTGGAATACTTATCAAAATTGGTTAATAAATTTTCGATTATTTGGACAAATTTGTTTTGTTTTATATAATTTTTTTCGACATTTCGTTTTTGTCTGAAAATTATTACTATTGGTCTAACTGAATGTTTATTAACATTGGTTTCGTAATTTTCAATTATTTGAACAAATGAAATTTTGTTTAAATAATTTTATTTTGATTTTTCAAAATAATAATTATGACCACTTCTTTAGTGGAATATTGATCAAGACTGGATACTTAATTTTTAATTGTTTAAACACGTTCCATTTGCTTCAATAATTTTTTTTTCAATGAAAAATATTACTGTTTTATCGTCAAGTGACATGAATTTATTTCCGAATATTTTCCAATCGTTGAGGTTTAAAATTATTATTTATTTTCAACAACCTTTAATTTGTTTCAACAATATTTTTTCAGCAGATTTCTTGGTTTTTCTTTTCTGATATTTACATAAAAACTTCTGATTGTTGGAAACAATAATTTTGTTATATTTTTGAATTGGTTTAAAACAAATGGAATTTGTTTACATAATTAAAAATTGATCAACAAGTTGATAAATATTCCAGCAAAGAAATGGTAATAATTGTTTATTTTTAAAAATTTCGAAAAAAATATTATTTAAACAAATTCTATTCGTTTAAATAATTGAAAATTAATGAACCAATGTTAATAAATATTCCACTAGACCAACAGAAATAATTTTCTTCTGTGATACGTTGGAAAAGCATAAAAATGCACATCAGGAGCAGTATTTTTAAAACTGTTAAAGCAGTTTACTACACAATCATTCGAATTGCCCTTCCTAGCTTTTTGACTGCGTTCTGTCGCTTCTGCCATAATCAACAAACCTAAGAAAAAAGTTTTTTCACATAACATAGCGAATTGTGAAAAAAAAGTTTCACTTAAAATTCAAGAAAATCAATAAAATACTCGATGTCATTTGAATGAAAATAAAATATACTCCATAAATATTCTGGGATAATTGAACTTTCTAACCTCAAAATCTGACAACTAGCATTACTTTTACAAAAATAATAGCTCGTATAAAATATGTAAATATACATAGTATTACTTATCCAATTAACACAATAATTTGCCCTGATACCTTTTTCGAAAAACAAGAGTACTAACATACTTTATGTGATATTTGTAATCCGATAGGAGATCTGTCATATGTAGACAGAGAAATACAAAAATCAACTCCGATCAAACCGTTCAATAAACTCGAGCACAAGTTTTTTTCACTAAATCGAGATTTTATCAGTTTTCTTACAGACGTTCTCGTTATCCGATAGTTAAACTCTTATTTTCAGTAAAAATTTATTTATTTTCAATCGCATGTAAAGAAGTGGAATTCATCACTAAAATATTGCCGCTTTTAGGCAACAGATGGCGCTAGGCCGTTTCCGCGGCCGTACTCAATACTCAGGGCGCAGTCCCATGGATACATATTAGTAGAGTAGCAAATTTGCGGAGTAGGTTTTTCAACCAATCAGATGATTGCAGGGAATTTGCTGAAAAGTTTTCTGAAAGAGATAAGTTCAAGCCGTGCAGGGACTAGGGAATAGTTTAGCGCCTGCGCTCGTGATGTTTTCAAATATTTGAAAAGTGATAAGTGAAAATGGAAATTAGTGGTTAGAATATTGTTCAAAATGAGTAATATAGACGGAAATCAGTCAGTTTAACTCCTAAATTTACTGACGCAATGTTTTCTAAAAAAATCGTGAAGAAGTTCGGCTTATTTTTTCGATATGCAGGTTATAATCTATGTGGTTATCCTACAATAATTGTTATTATCTTTTCGAATGAAAAAAAAAATCATTTTAGAACCCGTTCGCTTCTGTTGTCAATACAATTATTGACTTTTAATACGGAATTTCAGTCGATAGTTAATTGAATAAACCTTTTGCACTGTATAGTTTATAGATAATTTCCTTTCAATAAAAAACAACAAGTATAATTATAGATAGTCTTTTGAGAAACAAAACAGACTATTGTTCATAAGATTGGATAAAAATGTAAACTTCCTAATAAGACTAAAGAAAAACCAAAAATTGTGAAGTCTATCTGCTATTCACGTAATAACCAAAAAACTGTTTCCCCCAAGTAGTGAATAAGTGCCTTTTCAAACTTTTTATATCAGTTGGTAAGTATAATGATAGGGACGCACAATAAACATTACCAGTGACAATCAAACATCGACGTAGAAGTTATATATTTTTTTACATTGCTCTTAGAGAATTATTTCAATCTGTAATACCAAAGCTTGGATATAGTTGATCTAATTTCTTCTAAATTAGGGACATAAACTTTTCTTTCTTTCTTTTTTCTTGATTCCTTTTCCTAATGAATAGCACAAGAAAAATTTTTCTAGTCCGCTAATTTTTAATCTGCATATTTCGAAACCGATCTATCCCATGGTGCATATTAGCGAAGTAGTATATTAGCATAGTAGACAATAAAGTGTGCTGATTAGCAGATTAGAAGAATTCAAAATATTCGAGAAATTTCAGAAATTCATAATATTTCAAGAATTCAGGAAATTCCGAATATTCCAGGAATTCAGAAAAGTTAAATATTTTAGGATATTGAGAAATTCAGAAAATTTCAGGTATTTTCGATCATTTGGGCAACTCAAGAAATGCAGAGAACTCAAAGAATTTTATGAATTCAAAATATTCAAAGAATTAAAAAAAGTCAGAATATGTAAGGATTTAAGGGAATTCAGAAAAATCAAGGGTTTTTGAAAATTCAAGAAATTGAGATTTTCACAGATTTTGAGAATTCAAGGAATTTATGAAATTCAAAATATTCAAGGAATGTACGGAATTCAGGGAATTTAAAATATTTAAGGAATTCGGGCAATTGAGCATATTTGAGGAATTCACGAAATTCAGAATATTGAAGGAATTCGGGGAACTTATAGAATTTCAGGGATTCCAGAGCATTAAAGGAATTCAATACAGTCATGAAATTAAAGGACTTGAAACAGAGTTCACAGAATGCAGGTTATACTGAAAATTCTAGTAATGTCAAAAATTACACAATGGCGAAAAACTACGCTGAATTTCAGGGAAGTCATGGAATGCAGGGAATTTCAAGAATTCAAGGAATCCTGCATATTTGCGGAATTAAAGGATCCAGGGAATTCGGAGAATTTCAAGGATTTCACAACATTCAGGAAATTCAGATGATTTCAGAAATTGTATAGCATTAAAGGAATTTAAGGATTTCAGCTCGGAATTTAGAAGATTCAATTCATGCAGCAGATTCAGAGAATTTAACAAATTTCGGAGAATTCAAGGGATTCAGAGAATTTTTAATATTCAAGGAATTCAGGATATTCGAAGATTTCAGGGAATTCAGAGAATTTCATAGATTTTAGAGGATTTAGGTAATTGAAGAAATTCAAAGAATTAAAAACATTTTGGGAATTCAGAACATTAAAACAATTCAGGAAATTAAAAATATTCAGGGATTTCAGAGATTCCAGAAAATTTTAGGAATTTAGGGAATCTGTCAAATTTGCATTGCTCTAAACTAAATATAAAACTCTTTACTTTGAAGAAAGACATAAAATTCTGTACTGTTTCAAATAATAAAGTAAGAATGTTAAAGATTCCACTCCTCCTTTAAATTAAAAAATTGTAATTGTAATAGATTTTAACAATTGATTTAATTATTTTCATTGAAACTATTATCAGAAGTCAAGAAGTTTAAAGTCTTTTTCATTATTAAATTAAACATTGATTTAAAAATTATTGGTTTCTAATTATTTATTTTATTATATAATTTCAAATATTTGAAATTTATCTCAAACAATTTCATACGTTATCAATTAAAAATTATAATTTTATTGTTACATTTATGTGCTTTTTTCAAAATTTAAATAATAAAACGAACCAATAAGAAAAAAACAGGAATAATAAAACAAAATCATCTTTCTTCAAATCTACTCAAATAATAAATATAAAATAAAATACAGAATTTTGATTTTATTAAATCGTTCAGAAAAATAATAAAATACAGCCACACATGTTTTCATTTTTTTGCAATAAACTAAAAAATATTATAAATTAATTTTGGTTTATACTTATTCTTGCTGAACATGAATACTAATTACATAAGACATTCTTTTTCACAAGTATCATTTTTTTTCAAATTGAGCCGAAGGCAGTACTAAAATAACTTGCCTAATCATCCCAAATTTTTGGAACGACTAGTCCATGCCCTTTTCCAACTGTCCCAATATTTCAGGACGACTAGACACAGTCTAACAAATATTTATTATATCGATTTAGTTATTATATCTGTTCAAAATCAATAATTGTATTGACAACAGAAGCGAACGGGTTCTAAAATTATTTTTTTTTCATTTGAAAAGATAATAACAATTATTGTAGGATAACCACATAGATTATAACCTGCATATCGAAAAAATAAGCCGAACTTCTTCACGATTTTTTTAGAAAACATTGCGTCAATAAATTTAGGAGTTAAACTTTGGAATGGTTGACGATATTATTTTATTTTTATATACTTTTTCAAAAACTGCAAGTTTTTGTTTGTTGGTTGGCTTACCCATTCAGCTTTATAATTTGCTTCATAACACCTCACATTTAGTTTTTTGCACAAATTACTTACAAAAGCATAGTAATACTCTACTTTATTATATCAGTACTTACCCCAGACTGATTTCCTCCGCCATTACTCATTTTGAACAATATTTTAACCACCAATTTCCATTTTCACTTATCACTTTTCAAATATTTGAAAACATCACGAGCGCAGGCGCTAAACTATTCCCTAGTCCCTGCACGGCTTGAACTTATTTCAGAAAATTTTTCAGCAAATTCCCTGCAATCATCTGATTGGTCGAAAAACCTGCTCCGCAAATCGAATCTGCTACTCTGCTAATATGTATCCATGGGACTGCGCCCTCGTGACAGTCATGACTTGCGCAAGTCCGCAACTTGCGGATCTGTAATCGTGTGAAAGGGCCCTAAATGTACAGTTACCGCAGTAAAAACTCGAGGCGCTTTATTTTCTATTTTCGCGGCACACCGTTGGATGTCGTTGAGTGCCAAGATGGTTGATTTTAAGCAGATGGAAGAAAGCGATTGTCGCGCCCTCAGTGTCTCGCGGTTCATCGATCAGTGTTGAGTGTTCATATAGTTGTTCTGTGGATTTTGGTGGTTTTCCTACCGGGTCGCGGGCCTTTGATTGGATTTAGTTATAAACAGTGGAATCTACAAGGGTCGAGAAGGCCCCACAAAAAAGGATTCATTATGCAACCAAGGATATATTGGATTTTAGCGAGCGCATTCGTGATCCTCGCGGGATGCAACGCCGTTTCTGAGGTGAGCTGACTGCGACTTAAACAACTCTTCTGTCACATCTCACATCTTCTGTTAATTTTTTTTGGGAAAAGCCTCTATTTCCAAAGAACTCAAGATGTTGGATGACATTAACAATTTGTGGGTTAAGAACCTCGATATCATTTCTACTCTACGAAAAAAAGCGTGTTCGTCTTGCTCTATTTGCTCCTACTCAGCTTGACTCAGGATTCTGCTTGGACCTGCTAGCAGCGAGCTACTCCACTTTTTTCATGGATCCAAACTTTGTTTTAAAAATTGAAGGTGTTGATTTCAAAATATTCTGCGTTTTGTAGTGTTACGTGTGTTTCAAATGGTGTTAAAATCACTCCAGGTGGAAAGAGGTTACCGGAAGGTGATACCCGTATCTTGAAAGCTCCATTATTTGTCCTCCTTATGTTGTTAATTACTGTGATTTCCTGAAGTTCACTTCTTCAGTTGAAAACTATTAAATAATGATCCGTGCATATCGCGGAAATCTTATTAGTCACTCAACTTTCAGTGAATATCTCAACGTCTTTACTACATGCAGGATCTTGTTCTATAGGTTAAGAGTCCAGATAGATGTAAATTCTTTAGTGTGGAGTCAGTAATGCATCTGATTATTAAACCAGTTTTTAGTCGAGTTAAAATAAAACAGTAATTGCTCTGTTCTCAAACGATGGACATGAGTATATTTCCACGTCCTATTCACGATCAATTTAACATTCAAAGGGATTTCTATATTTCAGCTCATGTTCGTAAACTTTTGTTCAATTTTGGAGCATTGTATACTGCTCAAGGATTGAGGATAGAGCGTACTGCCTTTACGTCACTCAGTCGATGATAACAAATATAGTAGGGAAACGTCATGTGGTGGAATCTAAGTGTTGTTTACATGGAGTTTCAGTAAAAAAAAAAAAATGTCGTTTTCAGTGCATAAAGGGTGAGAAAATGTACTACATATCTTTCTGCTTTTCAAGTACAAAAATTATGTTTGCAACTGTGAAGGTATTTGATCTATTTTTGATTTTTAAATCTTATAAAGCAATATCATGTCTAAAATTTGAGGTTGTGGTGTCCAAGGTTCAGATGGAGCGGGTCATGACAGCCATGGTTCTAATGTCAACCCAAACTTAAATTTTGGATATTATTTTTGTTTTCTATCGGAATGTAAAATTGCAAATACAGGAACACCTAATCAATAGTTGAAGAAATATCATTCAAAATTTAAAAGAAAAAAGTTAGCACAATTTTCTCACCGCGTATGCACTAAAAACAATATTTTACCGAAACTATATAAACAATGCTTTAAGATTCCGCCACATTTCCCATTATCGACTGAGTGTCATGTAATGATAGAATACTCTATTACATCCCTCAAGTCGGATATCAGTTAAGTGCAGGCTAAATAAACCTTAAAGGCGTTCGATCCATGACCCATCCTCAAAATTGAATTGCCTCGTTTTACTCCATAAATACTAGAATTACATCTTTTTCAGATAATTGGGACATATTCCTGTCTTAAATCAAGTCTGTATTCGAAGTGAAAAAACGGCTAATTTCAATAGTTTTTGCGTAAATTTTTTTTTTATTCTAAACCGGGCATACAAAAAATCGTTTTGTACAAAAACGTGAAACTAGTCAATTTTTCACTCCGAATACAGATTTGATTTAAAACTGAAATATGTCCCAATTATCTAAAAAAAAGATGTAATTCTACTATTTATGGAGTAAAATTAAGCAATTCAATTTTCAGGTTGGGTCCTGGTTTCAGCGCCTTTAAATATTATCCTAAGAAAGCTGCCATTTTTTCCCAATAATTTTTAAGCATTTTTGTAAATTATAACTTTTTATTAAATTAAAGTTTTGAACAAAAAATACCATACGATATTTGTTAAAAACCAAGTCCATAGTTGATAAGAAATTTCCAACCGGTTTCATAATAATACAAATAATAATGAAGTTCAATAAAATACCATGGAATTAATTTTTACTTCAATAATTTTGATTTCTACACGGCTTCGCATGGATACCCTCTCACGATGCAGAATAAATAATTGTGCAATTCTAAACATTTTCATGCAACTCATTTCGAGCGTGCATAGCACACGGATGGTTGACCACCTGCGACGTATACGACCGAGTTGTGTATTCACTGCGTTTTAACCTCGGTTTTAATTAATGTCAAGCAGGAGGTTTGACGGGAGGGTTTCCTCGACAAATTGCCAAAATCTTATTTGCTCATGAAAATATTCTAAATAATTAATAATCTTGGAAATTTGAAGAGCATAATAGAAGGAAGTCGTCGGAAAGATATTTTCAGTTAATTCTGTAAAAAATGCACTCTATACGTTGAAAAATAGCCAAATTCCGATTTTTTGTTCATAAAAGTTGTATAAATAATTCTTTTAAAATGACAAAGCAACATAGAATGGAGTCATCAGAAAGACATAGTTAGTTGACTCCGTATTGTAGGAGAGATATTATTAGTTAACTTTGTAAAAAATGTAGCAAAGTATCATAGAAATCTTGATGCACTAAACTAATTGATCCTAGTTGTTGATAAATGGCCAAGTTCTTGATTTCTTTATGAAAATTGTTTAAATAATTAATAATTCTTCGAAATTTGCAAAGCATCATATAAAAAAAGTCATTGGAATGATATTCTTAGTTAGTTCTGTAAAAAAATGTAGCCTATTTGTTAAAACATAGCCAAATTCTACATTTTTTAATGAAAATAGTTTAAATTATTATTAATTTTTGCAAAGAACCCCGCACACAATACATGGGAAAAAACATTCGCTCAAATTGGACGAAACTACGGGAAATGATGAATTGCTGAGCAGCTAGAGGTCGTCCAAAGTCAAAAATTGTCCGAAATTGAATACATTATTTGTGAATATATCAAACGGTATCATAGAAATATTATACATACGACAGTTAAGTGTCAACGGTTTGTTTGGCTTGTAGTAATGAAATTAATTACAATTTGTCTAAACATTGCTTGTAAAATTTATTCTAGCATATGTGACTTTGAGCTTCACCCCCGAATTCATCAATGGAATTTCATCTTATCTTGAATGAAAGATTCCTTGTTCTGCGGGGGACGCTCTTTGTCCTAATTCAGTTTAGAAGAAAAAGAGAATGAAAAAATATGTCCGCAGCGCGGGCATATTCTCATTGCGCGCTGAGCGCGCGGCTCGCAGGTTTGAGCGCGCCTAGGGCGCGCGACTGTTGGTTCTCGCGCTTCGCGCTCGATATTGTGTTTACCTCGCGCTACGCGCTCGGTCTTTATATTTCCCACACATTTGTGCACAGACCTTCTGAAACTAAAGGTCAAAGCGTGAACAACTGTAATTTCGTGGTTGTGAACTCTCTTTTGTTGAAGCTTCTTCGGCTTTAACGAACACATTCTTGTCACGTATCTCGTGCTTCGCACTCGATTTTGTCCAAAATGTAAACTTTTCTACATTATGTTTAACACTATTATATCTAATGTACATTATATTTATTTCTGTACCTCGATCTGGTACTATGAAGAGGGTTCTCAAACCACCTACGGCCTTGACGATTACATTCTCATTGCGATACTCGCTCTTCGCGCTCAACAGCTAGGCTATACAGACGATTGATTTTGAAAAATAAAACCATGTGAAAACTAGTAAAAATTTTTATTAAAATGTTTTAATCTACCAGAAAATTTATTTTTCTACTTTTTGAAAGTTTTCAAAATTTTGGAAAGTATATAACTTTTCTAATTTCCATCGAAATCAACAATTTCATTAAGATAATTTTCAAGTCTTTCACCCATCTGTAAGAAACCGTCACAAAAATTTCTGAAACTGCAAAAAAAATTTTTCTTCAAATTTTGAAAATGTTCTAAAATTTTTAATTTTGGTTGGAAATATCTGGTTAACGAACTTAACCTTCATTTTAAGACCCTTAACAATTTTACCAAAGGCTGACTCGATTGGACAAATCCTTCAAAAGTTAGCGTGGCTATAACATTCAGGTAACCATACAGACAGACAGACACCGTCAACATTTTATGATTTTCGGACTCTGGGAGTGCCGGAACATAAAGATCCGTTAAAAACCAGAGATCGAAAATTTGGACGATTACAATACACTCTCATGAATGAGAATGTAAAAATCCAAGTAGCAGTGCTACCTCATTTGCATTCAGTTTTTCTGTGTGGAAGCATTCTTTGGACAGTATTTTGGGTAATCTAAAAATGCATTTAATGCAAAAATATCGCCAACTTTATAATTCGGGGGTGAATAACCACCCCTAAAGTGATTTCCGTAGATGCGATAGCAAAGTCGACTACTGAGTTGATAAAGGTAATATGTATTCAACAAAATTATAAGTCTTACCATTAGGAGTCAACACCAGACGAAATTTTTTGATATTGAGAAACCTCGCTCCAACTCTTAAAACCCATCCCTAATGAAAGCCGATTTTTGCGAATTCGGAAAATCAACAAAAAAAGCCAGAAGTTAATACAACTTTCGATATTTAACATCCTGAAAAATGGTCCTTTTTGCTCCCCCGAATAATGCTGGTGGCCAAACATCTCGCTCATATATCGAAGACCCACCCCTAATTAATAAGTTCCAAAAACTCAAGAAAATGTCCAGTTCAGTTCGAAGTTAATACATTTACGGTTATTTTATAGCATAGAAAATTCATAAAAATCGTCTTCCAACTAATGGCAGTAGGCCAAACATCTCGGTCGGATCCCAAACACCTACCCCTAACGAAAGCCGATTTTTGCAAATTCGGAAAATCGACAAAAATAGCCCGAAGTTAATACAATCTTAGGTATTGAACTTCCTGAAAAATTCTTCTTTTCGCTCCCCCGTATAATTCTGGTGGTCAAACATCTCGCTCAGATATCGAAAACCCACCCCTAATTAATAAGTTCCAAAAACTCAATAAAATGTCCAATTCAGTTCGAAGTTAATACATTTACGGTTATTTTTACATTCTCATTCATGAGAGTGTAATGTAATCGTCCAAATTTTCGATCTCTGGTTTTTAACGGATCTTTACGTTCTGGCACTCACAGAGTCCAAAAATCATAAAATTTTGTCGGTGTCTGTCTGTCTGTCTGTATGTATGTCTGTATGCCGGTATGTCTGTCTGTATGGTTACCTGAATGTTGTAGCCACGCTAACTTTTGAAGGATTTGTCCAATCGATGAACCTCGACTTTTTTCGTCAATTATCGTTTTTTTTGCCGCCATTTTGTAAAAAAAAATTTTTTTTTGAAATTCGAGGTTCATCCGCACAGAAATTTAATTATCTTTCATTTAAGCCGTCGATGAAGTCAATCGGTCGAAAACTCTATGCCCTACTTCTCCTGCCGATTTGGCCCGACCCTCCACTTGCGGCCACTATATCTATATACGTGGTTAATAAAATCGCATTGTCGACATTGAATTTTCTTCTTTAGATGTACCTTTACATGTACCAAACATTCTGTAATATAAAATAAAGGGCCTAGCCCGCTAAGCAGGTCAAAAATGCCCTAGGCTGGAATCAGATTTTCAATGAGCCCTTTTATGGCACTTGGAATCATAACTTTTTTCCCACATTTTTGAACCCCCCTCACCACCCCCATAGTCATGGTGGCTCAAAATGTGTTTTATGGTTTTTATTTTTTTGTGACACATCTGTGTAATGGAAAAATCTGAAAAAATTAGTAAAAAACGAATGACTAGAATACACCTAAAAAAAATTTTTTCCAGTGTTTTGGCGCGAAATTCAAATTTTTGAGAGAAATTCAAATTAAAAAAAAAATGTTGGTCAACATTTTTTTGAGTACTCTTCCAAATTTTTCATAAATGAAAGGTCATCTCATGTGCTAACTTTCAGAATTTTTTCAGATTTTTGATCAATGTGAACGGTAGTTTTTTGAAATAGAAACTTGCGCAGATGGCAGATACCGTTATTATGAAGAAGTATTGAGAAGTATTGGATCCAGTACTTTTTCCCCGAAAAAGTATTGGCTTTCCAATACTTATTCGCAAAAAAAGTCTTAGGCCTAATACTTAGCAATACTTCTTTTTCATAAGTGTATCATGGATTAATAATGAAATGCTGAATATTACTTATGATCAAATGCTGTGTTTTTAATGTTTCTGAATGTTTTAATTAGTGTGTGAAAAGGAAATCCTTCATAAAAGTTTTGGATTAATCATCGTCGCTATCCTCATTAATTACAGGCACCATTTTTCGTCGTACGAACAGTTTGCTCAATATTTCTGCTGGTCGAACGATTTTCGAAAAATATCGAGCATGGGATAGATAGTCGTCAACGGCGATACCACGCTGAAAACACCAGTTCCCGTTAGATCACTGAAGTTAAGCAGTGTTGGGCGCGGTTAGTACTTGGATGGGTGACCGTTCGGGGAATACTGCGTGTTGTTGACCCGTCGTGGGTGTGGTGGACTTACACTGGTAGTATTTATCCACCTAGAAACACTACCCGAATCGGGTAGTGAGGCAGTGAACTTTCGAGTTCGAAATGCTAATCAATTTTTTTTTTTTTTTTTTTTTTTATGGGATAGATAGTAAATCACAGCAGCAGCATGTGAGCAGCAGCCGATCGTACGATTAGTATTTTCGTATTGAGACGTTTTCCGAATTTTTTATTTGAAAAAATGCAATTTTACTATAATAGCCGATTTTCGGAAGTAACTTATTATCTATTTGATGACGGAGGAGTCAATATTTCCTTTCAATGATGTCATGTATCGCTTCAACAACCCAACGAATTTTCGTCACTTCGAGAGAGTCATTAGATTCAGCTGTATTTAGCTGGTTACGTTATCCTTTCAGTAGTTTCAGTGCTGGCATGAGAACTTTATATCCTGCGAAGAACCATTTCCACTTAATGCAAAAACATATGGAGAAAATTTTTCAATCACACATATTGTTAACACCCAATATTAAATATAATACAGAAAACAGTTAATGAAGCAGGTTTTAATCTATCTACTACAAAAAATGGATGACTGGGTTCTCTCAGGAAAATCGGCTATCATAGTAAAATTGCATGTTTTTCAAATAAAAAATTCGAAGAACGTCTCAATTCCGATATGCGAAATTGCATGTCCATGGTATCGCATTCGAAATCAACTAATGATTCCGAAAATATTTTGGGTCAAGAAGTTCAAGAAATACGGTGGAGTAGGCGAAAGATTTCTTTCTATGTTCATCGGATGTAGGCGATTTTTCGGAAATCACCGTCAACGATCTCGAAATATTGTTCACGGGTTCGTATCAACTCAGTCAAGCTGTATCGTATTTAGCTGAATTGATGGACAATGCCAACAAAATTAACATTTGCTGCGCTAAAGAAACCGCGAACATTTTGAAAGTAGAATTTCAGTCACGCCATATGAATCACCGGCGTTCTAAGTGTTTTTTTGAATACACGCCTGATTCCATTGGTTTCGAAGGAATTTAACGATATTGTTGTGAGTCCGAAAATACTAATCGTACAATCGGTTGCTGCTCACATGCTGCTGCTGTGATTTACTATCTATCCCATGCTCGATATTTTTCGAAAATCGTTCGACCAGCAGAAATATTGAGCAAACTGTTCGTACGTCGAAAAATGGTGCCTGTAATTAATGAGGATAGCGACGATGATTAATCCTAAACTTTTATGAAGGATTTCCATTTCACGCACTAATTAAAACATTCAGAAACATTAAAAACACAGCGTTTGATCATAAGTAATATTCAGCATTTCATTATTAATCCATTATACACTTATGAAAAACAAGTATTGGCAAGTATCAGACCTAAGACTTTTTTGCGAATAAGTATTGGAAAGCCAATACTTTTTCGGGGAAAAAGTACTGGATCCAATACTTACCAATACTTCTTCTTAATAACGGTATCTGCCATCTGTGAAAGTTTTTATTTAAAAAAACTACCGTCCACATTCATTAAAAATCTGAAAAAATTCTGAAAGTTAGCACATAAGATGACCTTTCATTTATGGAAAATTTGGAACAGTACTCAAAAAATTTTTGACCAAAAAATTTTTTTGAAAATTTGAATTTCTCTCAAAAATTTGAATTTTGCGCCAAAACACTGGGAAAAATTTTTTTAAGGTGTATTCTAATCATTCGTTTTTTACTAATTTTTTCAGATTTTTCCATTACACATATGTGTCACAAAAAAATAAAAACCATAAAACACATTTTTAGCCACCATGACTATGGGGGGTGGTGATGGGGGTTCAAAAATGTAGGAAAAAAGTTATGATTCCAAGTCTCAGAAAAGGGATCATTGAAAATCTGATTCCAGCCAAGGGCATTTTTGACCTGCTTAACGGGCTAGGCCCTTTTATCTCTGAAAAAAAACGCATTTGAAAAAAACCTCGGCTGGACCAGATGTTTGAAATCTTGTCGAGATCAAAACTATTTTCGAATCTTTTTGAAAATTCTAAAATTGCTGCTGCTCTTGGTGGTTCGAAACCCACCTTAAATTGTAGGTCCCCCTCCTGCCACCAAGTAAGTGTGTGGGGTGTATGTAAAGGAATAGTGAAGAGATACAAGAAAAATGTTAATCCTTAGGGGACACATTAAAAGCTAAAAAAAAATTCTAAAATTTGAAAATTGTCTTGAAATCTTTCAGATTCTTTAGCAACAAATTATGAATTCTTCGAAACATGAAGTTAATATTTTCAAATAAAACCTTAATCATTTTAAATTTTCCTAGAAATTATATTGCTGTAGCGAAATGTTTAGAACATAATTATTTCTCAGTAATAAAAAATTATTTACAGTTAACATTTTCTCATTTATCAGGAATATTTTGAAGTATTTAGAAATAAATACTATCATGAAATAAAATTACTTATTTGAAAATTTTGAACTACAAAATTGATGACGCAAAAAAAAACTGAATGCAGCCACAAAAAGTCAAATTCACGCAGTGTCGTCGCAACCAATCAGGTTTTCGACAACAATATGTGCGAGATCTCGTGACTAGAACTTTTTAAGAAAAGGATCTAATTAGGATTAGAAGATTTACGGATCAGGCAATGACTGGATCGCACTCCACTAATCCTTTTTCACGTAATTACAACACACATAAGGATTTAATTTTAATACACTGTCGATTACGCTGATTGATTTTGTTGAATGTATTATAGTACATTTTATATTCTAAAATGAGCATTGGTAGTACAAAATTTAACAATAACACAACAATAATTAATTTAATTTATTTATGTAAAAAAGAAACATTGATTATTCATATATTTAATAAAATCGTATTTGTTCTCTATCTTGATATTTTTCAGGAACAGAGCACTCAACTTTTTTTGTTAACATTTTTCTGAATTAACGAATTGTAACTTGATAATTTGACATTTGAAGTTTTTGGGGAGGTTTTTCTATTGAAAAATGGTTACATTTCCTGTCAATAAATAAAGTTATTGTCATTTCACTATTTTTTCAAAAACTTTTGGAACTTATTGGAACTTATTAGGTTTTTTATATGATAAATTTATTAATATATTATATATTATTATATTAATTAGGGCTGGGTTTTCGATATCTGAACGAGCTGGGTGTTTTTCTCGATTTTCCGAATTTTCAAAAATCGGGTTCCGTTAAGGGTAGGTTTTTGGGATCCGACTGAGATGTTTAGCCACTGCCATTAGTCGGGGGATGATTTTTATGAATTTTCTATGCTAAAAAATAAACGTAAATATATTAACTTCGAACTGAACTGGACTTTTCTTGAGTTTTTGGAACTTATTAATTAGGAGTGGGTTTTCGATATCTGAGCGAGATGTTTGGCCACCATCATTATTCGGGGGCGCAAAAAGGAGAATTTTTCAGGTTGTTAAATACCTAAGATTGTATTAACTTCAGGCTGTTTTTGTCGATTTTCCGAATTTGCAAAAATCGGGTTTCATTAGGGATAGGTTTTTGGAATCCGACCGAGATGTTTGGCCACTGCCATTAGTCGGGGGGTGATTTTCATGAATTTTCGAAGCTATAAAATAACCTATAAAATAGCTATAAATAACGGCGATACCACGCTGAAAACACCAGTTCCCGTTAGATCACTGAAGTTAAGCAGTGTTGGGCGCGGTTAGTACTTGGATGGGTGACCATTCGGGGAATACTGCGTGTTGTTGACCCGTCGTGGGTGTGGTGGACCCACACGGTAGTATTTATCCACCTAGAAACACTACCCGAATCGGGTAGTGAGGCAATGAACTTTCGAGTTCGAAATGCTAATCAATTTTTTTTTTTTTCTATAAAATAACCGTAAATATATTAACTTCGAACTGAATTGGACATTTTGTTGAGTTTTTAGAACTTACTAATTAGGGGTGGGTTTTCGATAGCTGACCGAGATGCTTGGCCACCAGCATTATTCGGGGGAGCAAAAAGGAAAATTTTTCAGCATGTTAAATACCTAAGATTGTATTAACTTCTGTCTGTTTTTGTCGATTTTCCGAATTTTTCAAAAATCGGGTTTCATTAATGCACAGTGGGCTGGGAAACAACCGAAAGTGGCCAAAAGTCAAATTTTTTTTGGATTTATATGAAACTTGGTATAAGGGGGTTTTTAAGGTCGCTGATTTCGAATTTGACCTCAAAATTAATCAATTCAAAATGGCAGATCCAATATGGCGCCTGAAATTTCTTAATTTATACGTATTTATATGAAACTTGGTGTAAGGAGGTTTCTGAGGTCGCTGATTTCGAATTTGACATCAAAATTCATAAATTCAAAATGGCGGATCCAATATGGCGCCTGAAATTTCTAAATTTTTACATTTTCATATAAAAGTGGGTATGAGGGGGTTTCGGAGGTAGCTGATTTCGAATTTGGCGTCAAAATTCATAAATTCAAAATGTTGGATCCAATATGACGCCTGAAATTTCAAAGTTTTTACTTATTTATATGAAACTTGGTTTAAGGAGGTTTCTGAGGTCGCTGATTTCGAATTTGACGTCAAAATTTTCAAATTCTAAATGGTAGATTTATTATGGCGCCTAAAATTTTGAAATTTTTTCTTTCATTTGTATTTGTATTTTTACAAATTTGTATCAAACTTTAAAGTTAGTCCTCTTTCCTCTCATTGAATATCTCAGTCCACGTGAAACTCTTCTTCGTCAGTTAATTCATGTTCGTCTTATTAAAAATTTAGAAATATCAGGTGCCATATTGGATCCACCATTTTGAATTTATAAATTTTGACGTCAAATTTCAATTCAGCGACCTCAGAAACATCCTCATACCCAGTTTCATAAGAATATGTAAAATTTTAGAAATTTCGGGCACCATATTGGATCCGCCATTTTGATTGTATGAATTTTGATGCCAAATTCGAAATCAGCGACCTCAGAAACCTCTTTACACCAAGTTTCATAAAAATAAGTAAAAATTTAGTAATTTCAGGCGCCGTATTGAATCCGCCATTCTGAATTTATTAATTTTGACGTCAAATTCGAAATCAGTGACCTCAAAAACCTCTTTATACTAAGTTTCATATAAATCCCAACAAAAATTCAACTTCTGGCCACTTTCGGTGGTCTTTCAGCCCACTATGCACGCTCAACTTTATTCACTAATATCTTCGTCAAATGTCAATGGTGGCAGACGGTGGCAAATAACCTGAAAGCAAACATCATAATGAACCTAAAAGCACTATCGAACTTTAGATACAAGGTGTAACCTCGAGGAACTTTTGATTTAAAAATTGTCTATTGCTGTGAATTCCTTAAATGAATGAGTACAAAGTGAGAGGATTCCAAACCGAGCTAAAATTTGGATTTCTTTCCTATACCGTAATTATTTATGACCACTCTAATAATCAGCAATAATTGTAACATTTTGTTTCGTAACATTATGAACGAGTTTTTCAAAGATTTTCTTTAAAAAACAGTAACAAAAAAAAAAGAAACATTTCTTCAATTCATAACGATCTAGAATTAAGAGGACTAGTTAAAATATCATAAAATTTGGTGAAAAGTTTCTTCAACTCATCTATAATATGAAAAATAATTCTTCCATTAATAACTGTGAAGTTGACTTTTGGCCACTTTTTGTGGTATCTCAGCCCACTGTGTAGTGGTGGGTTTTTGGGATCCGACCGAGATGTTTGGCCACTGCCATTAGTCGGGGGATGATTTTTATTAATTTTCTATGCTATAAAATAACCATAAATGTTTTAACTTCGTACTGAATTGGACATCTCTTGAGTTTTTGGAGCTTATTAATTAGGTGTGGTTTTTCGATATCTGAGCAAGATGTTTTTCATCGAAACCGAAAATATGTATGTATTTATTTTTCACTTTGAAAGAAATAAGGAAATGTTGCTGATAAAATAGTGAGAAATCGTTCACTTGCTGATTTTCAATGAAGTTTCACTGATTCAAATTCAGAATAAAATATCTCACATTTTTACATTCTCATCTACAGAAGGTATTAGATTTATGTAAAATTTGACCCCCCCGGTTTTTGTCAAATGTCCACGTTTTGAGACCCCCTGAACCCAAAAAACAGGTTTTTACGAATGTGTTTGTCTGGTTGTCTGTATGTCTGTTAGTCTGTCCTTTGTCCTTTAGTACACTCTTTTAGTCTCCTAAACTAAAGGTCAAGTTCGTTAGCCAGCCATTTTGGATAAAAATTCGAAAAGTTAGAGCATTTAACAAATTTGTGAATCCATTTTTTTTTTCAAATTTGAAAATTATGTGTGCGGCTGTTCATAGTACTCAAAAATTCACACGCTTTATTCCCATGACATTTTTCGATAAAATGAAAATTTTCAGAGTTACAGCATTTTCAAAATCCAAAAAAAGAAACGAAAATTAACATTTTCAGCCAAACAACGCACGATACGAAAAAAAGTCAAGGTAAGAAAAATGCTTCTTTTTGCACGCCCTACAAGATTATCATAACGACTTTTTGAATTTTCTTGGAAAATCGAAAATTCACATTTTTATTGCACAAAGATAATCAAAAATCCAAACATTCAATTTTACGGCAAAAATATGCAAGATACGACAAATGATGACTGGACAAAATTTGTGCGTAAAAAAAAAGAGTTATTGGCTCGTCGTTTAGAAGTAGGCCGGGAATTAGCGGATCGAAACATGGGGACTCCTACCTAATACAACGCTGCTGAGGGCTGGTGACCTTCTCAGCATAAAACGTCAACCAATTGTGACTCACTCGTAATCTTGAGGTAAGAGAACTACGAGAAACTATGCACGTAAGGAAACTAGATATTCTTTGTGTACCTGAGACGAAGAAAAGGGTTGCGAAAGCATAAACGTAGAAAATGGGGTGTTGAAAGGCGGTTTTGAAATATGGTCAGGAGTAGATAGTGAATCACATTTTAGTCAAGTGGTCGGTTAGATTATGAATGAAGAAGCAAGACAACCTCTCAATGATTAAGGATGTATCGCCCAGATTGTCGTGGGTTAGAATGAAAGTAGGAATCAGAAGATTGTTTATCATAGCGTGCCACGCCCCAGTTTATAGTGATCAGAGAGATGTCAAAGCCGCCTTCTGGGACACTTTAAATGATACAATAAGTACTTGCGATCATGGAGAAATAATAATTCTGCTAGGAGATATGAACGGATGGGTCGGCGTCCAACGTCAGGGTACAGATACAGAAAGGGTGCTAACAAATTCTGGGGATCCAACAAGAAAAAACTATAACGGGGAAAAATTAGTTAGCTTATGCTTAGAAAAGGACCTATTTATTACAGATACTTGGTTTATAGATAGAATGATCCACATGTACACCTGGCGTAAAAAAATAGCCACAGTATAATTGACTTCGTTATTGTGGATGAAAGACTAAGAGAACTGGTCAAAGATACAAGAGTCATGAGGCATACTGACCATTACCTTCTAGTCTCCAAAATAAGCTTAGGGTGGGGGGGGGGGATGGAGAAGAAAGAGGACCAAACAAACGAAACAAACGCGAAACAAGATTGAAAATTTACAGAAACCGGAAGTGCGGATAGATTTTTAGAATAAGTTACACAAACGCATAGATAGGGCAACTTGAGAAGCGCTTATAAGCAATAAAGATATAGAGTGCGCATGGACTATGCTACGGGATATCATTGTTAACACTGCGAAAATTAGCGTGAATAAAACAAAAATCATCATGTTTAAAGGAAAGGGTGATAAAACAATTTCCAACATTGTCCTAAGTGATGAGAAATTAAAACAAGTTCATAAGTATATATATATCTAGGTAGCCTATTCACTAGTGACGGGAAGATAGATGGGGAGATAGATATGCACATAAACGAGGGTCAAAAGGTTATCGGTAGAGCAGGGTCCATTCTCAGAAGTAAAAATATATAAAAAAAAGCTAAAATGGCGATACCTAATTCTATATTTGTATATTAACATAGAAACGCGAGAGCTTGCATGAAAAAATGCATGGACGTGAAGGAAGGTAGAGAAGTATGCCAGGACAGAAAAGTGTGGCGACAAAAAGTTTATAAAAAGAATGTGAGTAGAGTGTATGACGCCTGAAACAAAAGACCTTGGATACTAATAGGCCCAAGTGGGGGACCGCACACATAACAATTTTGTGAGGCTCTTTACTTGGGGTGATCACTAGAGAGATTGATCAGCCACCTGGGTCGGATCAGTGTTGCGGGACGAACGTGTTATTTTAATAAATAACACGAAAATTCTAGATCAATCTAAAAAATGTATACCTCCTTCCCCACATTACTATTTTCCAACCGAGCGAATCACGCCTACTGAATTTTTTTATTTTATTATTATTAAAACATGAACCAAAAACAAGTGCACTTTCTCGATCTATCACGTTTTTCAGTTTCACGAATTTGAAGCATTGAAAAATTCGCGGAATTAGGAATCCGGTGAATCTCAACTATAAGATGTTTATGTTTTGTCTTACTTTTGTACAGTTTGTCTCAAAAATAGAACCATTCTATGGTACAGAATATGAAATGAATAAATTATTTTACATTATGCAATATTATTTATTTCTTGTTCCTTAAAATTAGCTCGATAAACGAAACGCTGAAAGTTGAGGAAGTCCTCGATGTGCGCTGATCATCAGAAAAAAATTATTGACTCTCCCGGCGAAATAATTTGATATGCCCTTATTCCACCCGGCAGCTAATGTAATATACATTTGATATAAGGGTAATTGTCAAATTGGAGGCAAACTTGAAGTCCCAGTAATATAACATTAACTTAGAATCTGTTACTGATTCTTTTTGTAATTTAATAAATAGTTATTATCATCCTCTACAAAATGGTAATTTCTTTTTTTTTTATTTCTGTTCCTATTTACTTTAATTTAATAAAAGAACAGCCCAAACATCATTACCGTACGGCGTCCCAACCTCACTTTGCACATGGATAAACTGTTTTTCTCCTTTTCTCAGACAGTAACCTGAAAAACGCTTAACGTATCAAGTTTGTGAACTTTATATAAAGAAAAATATAATTTATGCACATTTTTCAAGTCAAATAAATAATATTGTAAGAACCTTAAAGTCTGTCTCTCGATTTTTGTCATTTCAGAAATCATTACCGTACGTCTTTTTTTCCAGTAAAATATTGTAGTTACAATTGAGTAATAAATACAGAAATATTAAGCGTCTCGTTTAATACAAGATTCTATGAAATTGAGCTTAAAATATTAACTTTTTTTTTGCTGAATCCGATATTGAAACTGAAAAGTGCATTTTGACAACAAAAAAATCATTACCGTACGTGAGTTAACAAGCAGTTTCTGAGTGAAAAAAATTATAAAAACCATTCCGTTACTTACTCAGCGGTGTTTTCTTTCATAAGCATGTGGTTTTTTATGATTGAAATCTGTTATTTTTTTATAAATAATATAAAAAGTCTGAACTTCATCAATGTTCTCGTATCATTCCCGTACTGTACAATAGAGAAGTGTAGGACTGCTTATATGCGCGTGGATCAGGTGGGCCGGTTTGTTTTCTGTTTCCTAACCTCTATTTATAAGTGTACAGACTGATACAGATCTCGCAAGAAGTAAGCTAAAAAGTTAATTAGGAAGGAAGAGATGTGTTACAAATTATATCATAGCACAGGTAGGTGGATTTGTTATTATTAATGTAGGGGAAAGTTGCCTAAGACGAGCCCCCTTCCATATTTTTCAAAAATGTTCGATTTTAAGGAACTTTAGAAGCAAAAGGGATTATTGGCATCATAGTTTGATGTTTTCTTTACAAAGTTCACACACTCAAAAGTTCAAAAAATGTTTAAAAGGCAATGAACTTCGATGTTGAAAAAAATATGTATTTGTCTCGTCTTAGACAACCCGGTATCCTAAGACGGGCCCCTTTTTAAAATAAAAAAAGCTATGTAATTAAACACTAGATATTGATGAATTTTATTCGCAGCGTATTGTTTAAACATAATGTTTATGTTTATGACATATTAGTTACGTAAAATACATTATAAAGCGTAAAATAAGCGTCAAATAAGGTCTAACAGAAAATAAGTGTAAAAGAAGTTCAAGGACTAAATATTTATGAAAAGTTATAAAATTTCGAATATTATTCATCTCAGATCCAGAATTAACTGAGATAAATCGAAAAAGCAAAATAGTTTTACAAATTTCTTATTCATGATGTAAAAGCAAGAAAGAGGTTAGGTCATTACCATTGAGACTATCGGAAACTCACAAGGAAAGCAGATTTCGCATTTACCTACAGTTCTCTAGCCTAACCGGGGCTCGTTTTAGGAATTTCGCAGGGATAGGGAGCAAGGTGACGCTCGCCACTTTTCTCTTCTCTAGGCAGAGAGGAGAATATAGCAGGTCTGCATCTTGTCTCCTCCGCCTATGAGTTGAACGAGTTAACGCGACGCCATGAATCGCGTTGAGGGGACTGAAAACATTTTCTTGGTGGGTCCCGTCCCGGACCCGTAAGGGGTCTGTGGCCAGCTGTGGCGTTCGCCTCTTCTTGAGCAATGACATGGACATGCTTTGAACGTTAACGCTTTGCAGTGCGTTATGCCCAACTCTCTCGAGTCAAACGCCGCAAGACGTGTTGTGTGATATCGAAGGAAAGGAGTTGACACGGGATGCCGGAGAACTCTCCGCAAAACTGGACGCTATACGAATCCCGCCGTGAGTTGAGCAGCTTTTTCAGCTCCTCACGGAGAAAATGGACATGGATTTTTGGCATATAAAATGTATATCTATTGCTGAAAATTTATCTTTCTTGGTTGAATTGAACTTGGCTTGATGTAATATTACATCTTTACCAGTTGAAATATCAACTACGACCATTTTTGTTGAGAAATCATCTTTTAGGGTTGAAAATTCAATCATTTGGTTAAAATGTTAACAACTATCTTAAAAATTCATCTGTATGTATCTTTTTAATTGAAAATGGAACTGTTTGGCTAAACATTAATCTGTTTCTGTTGAAGATCCAACTATTTTCTTGATAATTGGTCGTTGTTCGATGAATTTGACTGCTTTTGATTTACAATTAGAACATTTTTGGTTTAAATATTTCCATTAATACACTTCTTCTTGAGAAGTATTATATGTTTGTTGCAAATTTAACTATTTTGTTGAAAATGTTACTATACTGTTAAAGATTAACTTCTTTTGTTTGCAGATTAGGATGGACCAAACAATTTTATGTAGAATTTGTATGGGGACACAACACAAATTTGTTCCAAACCAAAGAAAAAAAAATCCACTTTTTTGGTTTTAAAAAATGAACTTTAGCATGTATTTCCAGTAAGAAAAAAATACTGTTTTTGTAAATCTTATTCACAATCCTCAATATTATCTTAATCGAGTTGAAACTCAACATTTCTCTTCACAATTAGCCATAGAATATGAATAAAATATGACTTTTAAAATACCAACACTATAAGTCTGTGTTACAGGGTCCCAAAGAAATCCCATAAGTGAAAAAATGGATTTTGCGAAGTTTGTCGCGGTAGTTATGACTGTCTTTACGGGTTTTCAGTGAAATTTATTTCTGACACATGAAAGACCATCTCATACTGATGATTAGATGTTCACATAACTTTTTTAAACAATTTATTATTGTTTTTAGCAATTTTCTCATAGAACGGATTTAGAAAGACGCGGTATTTCCACAAATTTTCAATTTCTTGTCCAATGTTTAATTAGAGGGCAGTGACAGTTCATCAATGTTGACAATAGTGATTGTTTAAACAATCTATCATTAATGTTAATAATATAATATTAATTTCAATATAATATAATAATTAATAAATCACTTTTAGTCAAATTTTCAATTAAGATAAGTTAACTGATTAATTAGAGTCTCGAAAGTTAATTGTTTAGACAATTTATCCTGATTGATAATAACATTATATTTGAATAATGCTAAAAAGATGCTTTTCTCTCCAAATTTCTGACTTTTTGTCGAATTTTCATTTGGAGTGAAGTAATAATGACTTCAAGTTAACAACATAATTGTTTAAACAATTTATTATCATTGTTAATAATATTGTTTGAATTGGTATTGAATACCATTCCAAAAATCATTTTTGTTGTGGTTGAATTATTATTTGTTCATAAACAAAAAGCCAGAAATTTCAGAAAAACCCGCATCTTTCTAGCATTATTGAAATATAATATTAATAATAGTAATAACAAATTGTTTACAGAATTAATTTACTTGACTCCAGTTAATTGTTTAGCTTATCCTAATTGAAAATTTGACTATAAGTGAATTTTTGTGTTTCAACTACAACTTTGTAGGATTTTTTCGAAGTGAATATTATTAACATTGATAGTATTAATTAATAACAATAATTATTAACAATCACTCCTGTTAACATTGATGAACTATCACTTTCCTGTAATTTAAAATTGGACAACAAGTGGGACATTTTTTTTGAAACCGCGTATTTTTAACTCAATTCTAGGAGAAAATTGCTAAAGACAATAATAAATTGTAATGGGTGTCCCCATCAAAATTGAAAAAAAAATTTCCAATGCATTTTGGGACAAACCTGTTGGAGACACGTTTATGTCGTTGAAACTTGACATTTTTTGTTGAATTTTTTATTTAAATACATTTTGCAACTTACAATTAAAGTACTTGCTTCAACATTCATATTTGTATGTTGAAAATTCTACTATTCCATTACGAAAAAGTATTGTAGGACAATATATATAATACGTCTATAATGATTTCTCTATCATGAATTTCCTTCACTTTTTTCGTCATTATACGAATCATAGGAATTATAGGAATAAAACTAATCGCCAAAAATTTATAAGAAATTGATTATCGAAACATCACTATATAATAGTAATAATATAATTATTATTTTCCGATGATACTTTTTTGCAATTTTCTGGTTGAGAATTCATCTCTTTCTTTGAAAATTTAAACATTTGGTGTAAAAATCATCTTCTTTCGTGTAAAATTCATCACGGGGACTTATTAGCGTCGACCTACTGTTTCCCAGCTTCCAGGCTAGGAGAAACTGAAGTGTCTACCGCTGTACTCTTCAACGCAAGCGAATTGCTGTGGAGAACAGGGACTTCGCCTTTCTCGCCTTGCTCGAGCCGCGTATCTGGCCGCGAATAACAGCCAGACCCATGTATCTGGCTGTGCTCCCCGTCCAGAAACGCGGCAGGAACAAGCCAAAGGAGCAAGGCGAAGAAGGCGAGTAACGCTTCGTGAAATCGTTTTCTAGAGGAGTCCAGTCAGTTGCGGAATGTGTATAATAAACAGTTAAACAAAAAACTTCGTTCTGGAATTTGAAAATTCATTTTACTTTTGAAATCGATAAAAAACGATTCAAAACTGAAATAACTTCAATCAATTAAGTCCTCGAGCAGCAACAACACTGCACTTTATATTATTACATTATATGTAGGTATGTATGTATGTATGTATGTATGTATGCATGCATGTATGTATCATCTTATGTATGTATGTATGTACATCTTAGACAAAAAATATTTTGAATTTGAATGAGAAATAGTCAAATTCAACCAAAAAGGAGACATCTTAAGAAAAAGGTTAAATTTCGTAACAAATAGTAGATTTTTCAACCAAAATAGATGAATTTTTCAACATAAATACAATAGTAGAATTATCAACAAAATAAGAAGACACTGTAAAGGAAAAACAACCTGGTTAGCTGGTCTGGTTAAAAAGCAACCTCTTGGTGGAAAATTCATCTTTCTGAATTTTCAAGTATACATTTTTCACGAATAGTTTGTGATTGGGAATTCATTATACCGCATCAATTCGCGGTAGAACTTAATACCCTTCGATAGTGCACAATATCCATTAAAAAGATCACGGGGACTTACTAGCGTCTACCTACTGTTGCCCACCTATTATGTAATGAAATAATATAATAATATAATACATATATATATACAGGGTGTCCACCCTACCTGTAAAACCTGGAAAACCCGGAATTGTCAGGGAATTTTTATATACCTGGAAAAACCTGGAATTGTCAGGGAATTTTTTTTAAAGTCAGGGAAATTTTTAAGAGGTTGCCTACCTTTTTAAAAATTACAGTATTGAATTGAATGAAAATGATTCTTCATTTGTAAAAGTATAGCTCTCTATTACTATATTCATCTATTTGGTTGAAAATTCTATCTTTTTGGTTGAATTCCATTATTTTTCATTAAAAATTGTAATCTTTTGTGGTTGAAATATCAGCTACCACATTTTTCGTTCCGAGTTCATATTTTCTGAAAGAAGATTTAATTACTTGGTTGAGAGTTACCCTTTTGTTAAAAATTAATTTTTTGTTTTAAAGATTCATCATTTTAATTGACAGTTCATCTCCTTGGTTGAAAAATGAACTATTTTGTTAGAAATTCGTTTTTTCTTTGGCTGGAAATTAATTTTTTTACTGAAAGTTTAACTATTCCTGTTGCAACTTTAACTATTTTGTTGAAAATTTGTTTGTATTCTTCTTGTTCAAAATTATTTTTGTTATTGAAAATGTTACTATTCAATATTTAGTTGAAAAATTATCTTTTTTACTATTTTTATTATTTTTTCATTCTATTATTATTTCATTATTTATTATTTTCTAGAAAATTTTCACTTTTTTAGTAGAAATTAATCTTCTGGATTGAAAATTAATCTTCTTGTTTGTAATTTAATGTTAAACATTAATTTTTAAGTGAAAGTTTAGCTATTCAATTGCCGATTGACAATTCATCTTTTCAATTTAAAATTCATGTATTTTATTGAAAATTCGTCTCATTTAGTAAAAATTAATCTTATAGGTTAAAAGTTCTTCTTTTTGTTTAAAAAATCAACTATTCCAGTTAAAGATTCATCATTTTCGTTGAAAATTAATGTATTTTGTTGAAAAATCGTTTTTAACGTAGAAAATTCATTCTCTTGGTTTACAATTCATGTATTCCAGCTAAGTATTCATCATTTTAGTTGAAAATTGATCTTTTTTCTTAAAAATAAAACTACTTGGTTGAAAGTTAAATTGAATTTGTTTTTAAAATAATTTTTTTTGTGTTGAAAATTAATTTCTTTTAAATGAAAATTTAACTATTTCATTTTTTGTTAAAAACTGATCTTTTTTAGTTCAATATTCAGCTATTTGTTCGAAAATTGATCATTTTTAGTTGAAAATTCAACTGTTTCATTGTGAACTGATGTATTTTTTTGAAAAATCGCGTTTTTGGTAGATAATTAATCTAACTTGCATATTTCACGATTGTCCTGTTTTCGGCTAATAGTAATAAACAAGATTATTTATTTCCGAAAAAAATGAATTTTGTTGGTTGAAATATCAAAAACTACATTTTTCGTTTATAATTAATTATTTTTTGAATAAAAATTTAATTACTAATTTAAAAGTGAACTCTTCTGTTAAAAATTATATTTTTCAAGATTCATCATATAAATTCAAAAATTATCTCTGTAGTTGAAAAGTGAGCTATTTTTTTGGAAATTCGTTATTTCTTTAACAGAAAATG